>CAUYRH010130868.1:0-28365 GCA_963574655.1 Perodicticus potto | reverse complement strand
AGTCCCAGCTACTTGGGAGGTGGAGGCAAGAGACTCGCTTGAGCCCAGGAATTGGAGGTTGCTGTGAGCTGTGATGCCACGGCACTCTATCCAGGGTGACAGCTTGAGGCTCTGTCTCAAAAAAAAAAAAAAAAAAAAGATTCTACAAGTAGATAGCAGAACTGGAGTGGAATCCAGGCAGACTGGCTCAGAGCCCACACACTCAATCACCATGGTGCAGTGCCTTCCAGAATTAGGGAAACAAAATCTTTTTTTTGTTTGTTTGAGACAGAGTCTCACTTTGTTGCCCTCAGTAGAGTGCAGAGGCATCACAGCTCATGGCAACCTCATGGGTGATGTTGTCTCATCTGGGTGTCATGTGGGGTATAGTGGGAGTTCTGCTCTAAAGACCAGAAGGAAAGGGTGAAACACTTTCCGTGTTTTCCTGGCTTTGTGAAGTGTCGCAAATTCCTATACCATGAGACCCATTATATCCAATGCCAGTTATCAAAGTTTCTGGGGCCATTCTGGTCTCTTCTTCTTTAAGGTGTGGCTGCCAGGAGCTGTCCACTGCAGGGCCTCACAACTATCTCGCTGCTCCCTGCTGCCGCCTTTTTGAAGTTCAGCATAGGAACAGTCACCCTCACTTCTGGCTCCAGACCAACTTTCCTTCCATGGGTATTTAGGTATCGTGTATCCATCCAGGGAAGGGATTTATAAATAAGTTTGAAATAACTAGATGTGGTGACCATGACATCATTAGTATTTACTACAGGAGAGAGGAACTTGCCCACTTCTCTGTCAAGGCCTGACCTTCACTGGCTTAGGGGACCTCACTAAGACCTGGCCACTCTCATTAGGTTTTGTAATGACTGTCACATTTTGCCAACATGAGCCTCTGTCCAGAGAAAAAAAGGCAATGCTGGGGACTCGAGTGCACTGAGTAGACTCTTGAGTATATAAAATGTGTGACAAGAACACATTTGTTGTGTATTCTTATGAAGGATCAGAAGGGGAAAAATAAATTGATAATATACAGTATTTGGTGAGAATGTGAGGAAAAGATCATCTAAAAACCATTAGTGGGCAGGGCCCATAGCTCAGTGGTAGAGCGCCGGCCACGTGCACCAAGGCTAGCAGGTTCAAACCTGGCCAGGGCCAGCTAAAACAACAATGACAACTGCAACATGAAAAAAAAAAAAAAAAAAAAGCCAGGCATGTGGTGGGTACCTGTAGTCCCAGCTACTTGGGAGACTGAGGCAAGAGAATTGCTTAAGCCCAAGAACTTGAGGTTGCTGTGAGCTGTGACTCCACAGCACTCTACCCCAGGCAACAGCTTCAGACTCTGTCTCAAAAATAAATAAATAAATAAAAACCATTAGTGGGAGTGTAGATTTGTGTAAACTTTTTGGAGGGCAATTGGACTCTCTTTTTCCTAATGTAAATCCATGTATCCTTTGACTCAGCAACCTCAATTCTAAGAATCTTTCCTCATGGGAGGCTCAAATGTAGGCTAAAATATATGATTAAGAATGCCCACTGCAGTATATCATGTAATCACAACAAACTTTAAATACCTAAAATGTCTATAGGTGAGGTGTAACCATTTAAATGGACCATTATGAAGCCAATTAAAAAGAATGAGACAACAATACTGGCAACATTTCTGTAAGAATGAAACTATTTGAAAATTAAAAGTTATACCTTTAACCCCAGCACTTTGAGAATCTGAGGTAGGAGAACTGCTTGACCCCAGGAGTTTGAGACCAACTTGGGCAACATAGCAAGAACCCATCTCAACAAAAAAATTAATGATTAGCCAGGAGAATCACTTGAGCCCTGGAGTTTAAGACTACAGCTGTTTATGACTATACTGCCACACTCAAGCTTGGGTGGGACAGAGTGGGACCCAGTTTTTTTTTTTTTTTATTGTTGGGGATTCATTGAGGGTACAAGAAACCATGTTACACTAGTTGCATTTGTTGGGTAAAGTCCCTCTTACAATCGATTTTTGCCCCCAAAAGGTGTGGCACACACCAAGGCCCCAAGACCCCATAGGACCCAGTTTTTAAAAAAAGAAGAAAGAAAGATAAAAGAAAGGAAAGGAGGGAGGGAAAGAGGAAGGAAAAAGAAGGGGGAAAGGAAAAGAAAAAGTTATAAAGCAAAGATTGTGCTAAAACAAATTAAGATGTTCCCCCCAAATACAAGGATGATACAGCATTAAAAGTCTATCAACATAGGGCCGGGCCTGGTGGCTCATGCCTGTAATCCTAGCTCTCTGGGAGGCACAGGCAGGTGCATTGCTTGAACTCAGGAGTTCAAGACCAGCCTGAGCAAGACCGAGATTCCCTTCTCTAAAAATAGATGAGCATTGTGGTGGGCACCTATAGTCCCAACTACTTAGGAGGCTGAGGCAAGAGGATCGCTTGACCCCAGGAGTTTGAGGTTGCTGTGAGCCATGATGCCACAGCACTCTACCCAGGGTGACAAAGTCATCATATATTTTTGTACATTTCAGCCTCCCATGAGGAAAGATTCTTAGAAACGAGGCTGCTGAGTCAAAGGATACATGGATTCACATTTAAAAAAAAAGTCTGTCAACATAACTCATTATTTTAAAATCATGAATGGAAAAAGAAAACAGGAATAAGACAGACCTAGAAGCACTAGCTTGGAAAGTTGCTCACCCAATACTAAGTGAAGAAAAAGCAAGTTGCAGAACAAGTATAGTGTGATACTGTCATAGTTTTAGAACCAGAGAAAAGAGAATGTTAAGAAAAACTCAATGTCTGTGTGTCTGTGTGTGTGTGTCTGTGTGTAATAATTTTACCAAATTAGCTATGAGACTGTGGGCAAACAGCTTTAACGTCTCTGGGCCTCAGTTTTCCCATTGGCAAAATGGAAACCAGGGAGCATGTACCTCAAAGGATTATTATGAAGACTAATAATATAATCCTTGAAAACCATTTAACACAGAGCCTTGCATATACTAAATGCTTGATAGAGGTTATCTGTTATTTATTTTCTCCAAGAAAGACTTGGGGGCCAAAACATTTAGAAAAGGAAAAGTTTTACTTAAAAAGAAACACACCAGGAGGTCCAACATCAAAATGACCTAACCAAATGGTCAAATACTCTTAAACGCAAATATCTAAAAGAAAGAAATGTGAAGTTACCAAGGTCACTATCAAGCTTTGTATTAGTCTGTTTATGGTCTAAAATAAAACAAACCAGTATCTTTCTCAAGATAGCACGATATCAACAAAGGAAGCAACCTATGTTTAAATGTGAGCATTGCAAAAGGCAGGGATGAAGTTGTCTTTGCCAAGATTGATGGGGAAAACTGAAGGTTTTAATATTCCAGGGAAGAGGACTAGACAGACTGACTCTGTTATTCTTGGTTTATCTGAGGAAGAAAATTGCTGTTTCTTTCTACTGGTGGTGATACATGATGCCCTTAGTCATAATGGGAGCAGGAGAAAGAGTCAGTTTTCTTTTAATGCTATTTGTGGAGGAAAAAAATGTAGAAGCAAATGCACGAAACTGCTAACAAGGGTTATCTCTGGGAAATGCGATTAGGGAATAGCTTTACTATTTATTAATACTTTACTGTTTACTGAAGCATTTGTATGTAGTTTCTGTAGCATTTGCATGCCTTATTTACATGGTCACAGATTGCATTAGGAATTTTTAAGAAGAACAAATCAGATTATATAAATTTTGAATATCTAAAGCCATCTCATTTCTTTCTAGTTCTTCCACACCAGATGGATAGTTTGCATTCTGAGCTCTTCAGAAATGCATTTTCTCTAAAATCCATTTCCACCACTTCAGTCTGTCTCATCTGCCAGGGGAAACTTCGCGTAAAATTGCAATTGGAAGAAGAAAAGAATTACAGCTGGGATGTTGGGAAAGAGGGAAAGAATTCCTTTCTCTTCATTGTTAGCCCTCTACCCTTAACCATGAGACCTCCAGCCATTGAGTCCTTCAGAATGAAACCTGAGAGTTTGAAAGTCTCCCACTTTCACCCTCCCCCATCTTCTTACATTTTCCCAGCAGATTGACTCATGAGCAGCACATTTTCCAAATACCAGAGGAGAAAGTGGATTCAGAAGAGGAGTCACAGGAGAGAAGAGTCCACTTGATACCTAAAGATACTTTTCACTGTCCTTCCTTCCTTCCTTCCTTCCTGCCGTCCTTCCTTCCTTCCCTCCTTCCTTCCTTCCTTCCTTCCTTCCTTTTTTCCTTCCTTCCTTCCTGTCTCTCTCTCTCTCTTTTTGAAACAGAGTCTCACTTTGTCAACTTCAGTAGAATGCCCTGGCATCATAACTCACAGCATAACTGTGAGTTAGTTATGCATAATTTAAACTTTTGGGCTTAAGCAATCCTCTTGGGACTACAGGCACCTGCCACAACACCTGGCTATCATTTTCGAAGGGTCTCTGTCTTCCTCAGGCTGGTCTTGAACTCCTGAGCTCAAGCAATTCACCTGCCTCAACCTCCCAGAGTGCTGGGATTACAGCTGTGAGCCACTGCACCCAGCCCCTTCACTTGTTTTTCAGGCCAACTGCAGCCCCATTCCTGGACTCTCTCAAGGTGTCCCTTACAAGCCACAGAAAGGTGGTGTTTTGCAGAGAAGAGGGTCACATGTAAGATGTGGGACTGACAGCAGGGGATGACAGTGTGGCAGGATTCCTCCCACCCATGGCTACACTCAAATCCCTCTCAGCCAGGTCACCAGCACGGGTCCTCTGACCTGTGCCAAACAACTCAAATGGCACCAGGACCCCCATCTCACCTGAGCTCGTGGGCAATGTGCAGATGACAGATATACTCTTCAATATTGCACAGAATGCCTGTTCTTCCCACTTTTTTGGTCACTGCTGCTGAGACCACGGCTTTTGGTTTTGGTTTTTCTCATCCCAACAGCCAAGAGTTGACATTGTTTAGGAAGAGAAGGGAGGGTCTCGTTATTTTTCCTCTGGTTACAGCAACATAAATGCATCACCATGACTCATCTCAGAACTGTGCTTTCGGCTCAGTACCTGTGGCTCAATGGGCTAAGGTGCCAGACACGTACACTTGAGCTGGTGGGTTTGAATCCAGCCCAGGCCCACCAAACAACAATGACGCTACAACCAAAAAATGGCCGGGCGTTGTGGCAGGCGCCTGTAGTCCCAGCTACTTGGGAGGCAGAGGCAGAAGACTTGCTTGAGCCCAGGAATTGGAGGTTGCTGTGAGCTGTGTTGCCACAGCACTCTATCCAGGGTGACAGCTTGAGGCTCTGTCTCAAAAAAAAAAAAAAAAAAAAAAAAAAAGAACTGTGATTTCCAAGGTAGCACAATAGAAAAACGATCAGTTTGGAGGCATCTGACTCTAACTCATTCTAAGCTGGATTGTAAGCTCAGAATTTAGGAACCTAATATTCTGTGCAGTGACTTTGGTTGTGAAGCCTCTAAAACAGCTATTCAAACGTGGGTCCCCAAAGATTCAGACCCAGCAAGGGGTAGAGATGATTCTTTTGCACCACAAGAATCACATCTTTAGACTAAGAGCAAGACAGGAAGTGGCAATTCACAGTAAAAGCTAACGTTTTAAAGGACACACTATGTGCTGAGCCAATGTTAACCACTTTACATGCTTTAACTCATTGGATCCTCCAACGCAAAGTAGGCATTTACTACTATTGCCTCCAATTTACAGATGAGCTCACTGAGTCACAGAAAGGTCTGTAACTGGCTCTAGCTGTCACAACTGATAAGACATAGAATTTGAACTCAGGTCTCTCTGAATTTAGAGCTCATGCTCTATCACTGTGGTCCCCACCCCCCAGGCTACGGACCAGTACTGCCTTTTGACCTTGTTAGTAACTGGGCTGCACAGCAGGAGGTGAGCAGCAGGAGACTGAGAGAAGCTTCATCTGTATTCACGGGCGCTCCCCATCTCTCACATCACTCCTTGAGCTCCGCCTCCTGTCACAAGGGTAGGGCATTAGATTCTCATAGGAGTGTGAACCTGCTGTAAACTGTGCACACGTGTGAAGGATCTAGGTTGCACGCTCCTTATGAGAATCTAATCCCACCCCACTCTGCCCATAGTCAGTAGAAAAATTGTCTTCTAAACGAAACCAGTCCCTGATGCCCAAAATGTTGGGGACCACTGCTCTATCATACACTCCCTTGAAATTAAAGGTGGTGAGCATCTTGACCCTGAAGGATGTCCACCTGGACCAGAGGTTTCCAGTTCTGTGAAGATCCCAAGTATCCATCGACAGACAAATGGATAAACAAAATGTACTATAGCCATCCAATGGAGTATTATTCAGCCTTACAGAGGGAAGGGAATTCTGACACCTGCCACAACACCGAAGAACCTTGAAGACAATACACTGAGTAAAGGAAGCCAGTCAAAAGTGGATGAAGACTGTATTATTTCACTTAAATGAGGTACCCAGAATAGTCAAATATATACAGTCAGAAAGTAGAATGGGTTGCCAACAACTTGGAGGAAGGTAGAATGGAGAATACATGTTTAACAGGTATGGAGTTTCAGTTGGGGAAGATGAAAAACTCTAGAGATGGTTGGTGGTTGTGGTTGCACGACAATGCGAATGTACTTAATGCCACTGAACTATGCACTTCAAATGGTTAAAATGGTAAATTTTATTCATATTTTACCACAATAAAAAACATATACATAAAACATATAGCACCTGGACCCCACACCAGTTAAATTTGAATCTCTCCAGGATAAGGCCTAGATATCTTTGTTTCTTTTAAAAAGAAAACCCTATTCATGTGGTTCTAATGGGTACCCAGGGTTGAGAACTCCAGAACTCAGGGCTTGGAATTTTGGAACTCGCCTTGCTGGAAGGCCCTGATGCTGCTGCAGGTTCTCACTCTCTCATTCACACAAAAGGCCTGAAAACAAATTCTTCTCTTTGCTGAGACTCCCAGTGTGTTGCTGACTAAGGTGGCCCAGATCCAAGAATTAATGGGAAGTTCCAGAAGCCGAGAGCTCTGTGGTACACTGGATATTCCTCTGGCTTGTAATTGTCTGCTATGCCTAATCCGCCTTAATAGACCAGAAAGAGGAGCAATTATTACTGAAGTGCTGTGATCTCAGAATCAAGAGCAGAGGTCCCCAGTGAAATCTCCAACTCACAGCGCTGGTGGAGGCTTTCTGTACATAGCTGTAGCACAACTTTAGGATGATTCCTAGCAGTGGGATATAAAGAGGGCCTATGATAAGTGAGAAAAACAGCATCTGACCTTCAGCTCAGCTGCAAGCATCTCCGTGCAACTTTTTTGTCCCTGGCACCTGGCTAGTTCCTGGGGAACTACAAGATGCCCTCAAAGAACTCACACTATGTAGGGAAACAGACATATCCATTCATCCATTCAGCCAATACATATTTCTTGAGCTTTTGCAACGTGCCAGAAACTACTCAAAATACTAGCAACAAGATATTTAACAACTTTGGCATGGGCACAGAATCAGAAGATTCTTTGCTGAGCCCAGAAATAACCCTTAAGTTGCTGTACTGTGCGAAAATCTGGGGAAATTCAAAGAAGGAAGCAGGATGGCTGGGACAGTGGGGAAGGGGGGGAAATATCAGAGTAGCTTCTGTTTATCAATGAGTACAGGAGTATTTCAACATTTTAACAGCTGGGCATGACAGCCTTGGCTTGGGCATAGAGATGAACAATTCAGCCAAGGTCCCTGACTTCATGGATTGATCTTGCAATGCAGGATAGGTGAACGTTTTCTGCAAATAACCAAATGCTAAATTTTTTTGGCCTTGTAGTCCCTATAGTCTCTGTTCCAACTACTCAATTCTATTATTCTAGTACAAAAACAGCCACAGATAATAGTACACAAATGACTGTGGCTATGTTCCAAACAAACCTGATTTACAAAAACAGGCAGCAGGCTGGATTTGGTCCATGGGCCACAGTTCCCAATGCCCTGTTCTAAGTGGACAAGATAGATGCACTCATTTATCCTTTTATGCTACAAATATTTATCCAGCATTTTCTACATGACAAGTATCACACTGGGCACTGGTATGCTGTGTTGAAAAAGACAGACAACAGCAGCCCCTGCTCACACTGCACTTACATTCTCGTGGAAGAGACAAAATCTGTCATGTTAAGGCATTATGACAAATGCTATGACAAGAGTAATCAGGAAATACAGAGGAGACAGTTAATTCAGGCTCGGCGTTTAGGGAAGGATTCCTGGAGGAGAGGATGACCATACTGCTTGCACAAGCAAAGTCACCAGAGGGCTCTTCAGGCCTTATTGTCAGGACAACCCGAGAATCCCCATGCCTCTCCTGATAGTTTGTCTGTCATCACCAGCTCTTCCCTTGTGTCCCCCAGTCTCTGAACAGCTACAGTGATGGAGACTACGAAGGCGCCAAGAGGCTTGGGAGGAATGCCAAGTGGGTGGCCATCGCCTCCATCATCATTGGCCTTCTCATCATCGCCATTTCTTGTACAGTTCACTTCACAAAGAAGTAAGTTGGCTTTTTGAATCCCTTCTGATGTAAAATGCCTTTACTTGAATTCCCCTTAGAATCTGTCAGGTGAGGTTGGGTTTACACTCCAGTAACAAACAACCCCAAACAAAAGCGTTTTCATGTTTTCTTCAATGATGTTACACGGACCACAGAGGTCAGTGGAAGGTCTCTCCTCCACACGGTCATTCAGGGCCACAGGCAATCCAAACCTGCACTATCTTCTAGCTGCCTTCTCCAGAATGGAGGTCAATAACTTTTTCTTTGAAGGGTCACATAGTAAATATTTTAGACCTTTCAGGCCATGTGGTCTCTGTCAACAACTGCATAGCTCTGCCATGTTAGTACAAAAGCGGCCATAGACAATATATAAATGAGTAGACATGGCTGGGTTCTAATAAAACTTACAAAAGCAGGCTTCTTATCTGTGGGCTGTAGTTTGCCAACCTCAGATCTAGAACACAAAGTATCTTCAGGTGAAGATGGGGAAGAGGAAAATCAGAGAATCCCACATAAGCCTTTTATTGCCTCAGCCCAGGAGTGTCTAATGTCACTTAGGCTCGCATTCATTGGCTGAAATCAATTACATAGTCCTACCTAATTGTAACAGACTGGGAAATGTAGGAGAGAAAATGGGATATTCAGGATTGTTCCTTGCTCTGCCTTGCCATGTGACCTCCTAAATGATCTCCTACAAGATTTTGCATTAAAACAGCATAATCATTCTTTGTTTAAGAGCCAAAGGGTCACCACATGCTTTTGGTATTGCCAGTGCTCTCTCACCTCCCAAAGAGATGAATATTGTTGAGGTGTTCCTCTGGATTTGGGCATATTTATTCTGGTTTCTCTAACCAGCTGAGATGGGCTCCATCTACTAGAATCAATGACACTTTTCATCAGGTCATAGGCCCTGAAATGACATAGAGCAAGGTGATGTGATAAAGAATCCAAACTGAGAAATGACAAGCCCAGATCCATTTTTGTCTTACCATGTAACTCCTGGAAGGACAGATAAGAATGCTGAGAAACATTTTAGTTTTCTGCCAGAGCAGCACAGCCACTCCTACATGTCACTGACCAAAGCCCAAAACCCCTCAAGCTTAGAGGGTCAACTTCTTTGTCTTGGTTGACCAAGAGCTTCATCCATGTGGGTGAAAGAAGGAGGGGACTTCCTTTGACCTGCCAGATCAGCCAACCCAACCTTGGCAAAAAAGACAGTAGCAGAAGTCACAGTAAATTAACATTTTATGGGACAAGCCGGACCTACGAACCATCATCAGTGGTTGTTGGATGGAGTGAAAGATGTTAAAACAGGAAATGTCACACATACTAAAAAAATAGATGGCTCTGTCCAAAGAAAGGAGAAAAGGACACTAATGCTTGAAAGGAAACTCAAGGTTTCCTCCTTGCAGAACAGAAAATTGGTGATGATGGCCTATGTAGGGGAAGATAGTTGGAGAATAAATGTGAACACTCCAATTTTATTCTTAAGAGGAGCCATAATGTGCTTGTGTCCATGTGAACAGGAGGCCTAGAACATGGGATTAATGGTGCAGGTCTGGCACCAGACTGCCTGGGCCCTGGCCTCCCCACTCTGCCCCAATCACTTACTCACTGTAAGATCTTTAGCCTATTATTTACCCTCCTCAAATCTTAATTTCCTCAGCTGCGAAGGAAGGATTCCAGTAGTATCCATTTGAAGGCTGTTAAAAAGGTTAGATGACCTACACAATGTGTATAGTTTGCTGTGTCTGTATTCTTTAGTTGGTGTATCAAAAATGCAAACCATTAGTTAATCCTGTTATTACTATTGTTGTCAACCTTACTGGGAGAGAACCCAGAATTTAAGATGCCATTAAGGAGAGTTCAAGACTTTGTACTCATGCACCAAGTTCAAAGGACAGTGTTCCAAGGGAAAGATGCCAAGTCTTGGCTTAACTCCTGGGAACTTGTGAAAATACATACTGCCCAGATTAGTGTTTGATCTAAGTGGGTTATAATAATAGCAACTGACACTGACATAGACCTTGCTGTGTGCCAGGCACTGTCCTAAGTTCTTGCATGAATTCATCAACATTAAATCCTCACAGCAACCCAAAGAAGTAGGTATTGTTATTCCCATTTTGCAGATGAGGTAACTGAGGCTCAGAGAGGTGAAGTGACTTGTCTAAGGTCTCACAATTAGTTAGTGGTAAAGGTAGAGTTTAAGCCCAAGATAATCTGGCTCTTCAGGCTGTGTTCTTAACCAAACTCCACACTACTTCCAAACCAATGTGTCCCTTCTAGGACACCCAGTAACAAAGGGTGGTAAATGGCACCTGTTCTGTGGCTAACTCCACAATTTATTTCTGTGGGGATAATGTGGTGAGGTTTCAACCTACAGAATGTGATGAATCACAAAGAAGTACAAGTGGGTCAGGCAGAGAACAGACATGAGTGACACAGCCTGGCTGTAGGCCAATAGGGAGCAGTGGGGACTACAGTGAACTGGAGAGCACAGTTTACAGGGCACAGCCGAACTCTGCTCCAATTGCTACCACTTAGCAGCAGGCTACAAAAGGTATGTTGGAAATATGGGGTTTTATGTGAAATGCCCTGACTTTTAGATGTTGACAACCAATTCGTATTATTTAAACACACGGGTAAGGGTGAAAAACAAAACTAACAATTACAGCATAAACACTATCTACCTCACAGTCTCTGGTAGACAATTTGGCTTTCAAAGATTAGTGTGCCCATGATATACCATCCAAGAAGTGTTAGAAGAGACCTATAAGTTTTTATATGTGGACTTTGTCCATTCTTAATATAATTTTTCTACCTGGAGATGCTGGGTGGATATATGTCTGCTTGTAACTGAAGTTTTCTCAGTAGGAATAAAATGTATGTGAGGGAGTCACCACTCCCTCCCGCCTTCCTAAGAGGAGGTATTTCACAGTGCATAAAGGCTGGGCTGTAACACCAGGCTTTTTTTTTTTTTAATTAAATCATAGCTTAATGATTAGTGTACATTAATGCAATCATAGGGTACAATGTGCTAGTTTTATATACAATTTGAAATATTTTCATCAAACTGGTTAACATAGCTCTCATGGTATTTTCTTAGTTATTGTGTTCAGATATTTATATTCTACATTTAGTAAGTTTCACCTGTACCCTTCTAAGTTGCACCATAGGTGTGGACCCACCAATTACCCTCCCTCCACCCATCCTCCCCACTCCCCTCCCCTCCCTTGCCCCTTTCCCCATATTCTTGTGCTGTAGTTGGGTTATAGCTTTCATATGAAAGCTATAAATTAGTTTCATAGTAGGGCTAAGTATATTGGATACTTTTTCTTCCATTCTTGAGATACTCTGCTAAGAAGAATATGTTCCAGTTCCATCCATGTAAACATGAAAGAGGTAAAGTCTCCATCTTTCTTTAAGGCTGCATAATATTCCATGGTATACCACAATTTATTAATCCATTCGTGGGTCGATGGGCACTTGGGCTTCTTCCATGCTTCTTCCATAGCAATTATGAATTGGGCTGCAATAAACATTCTGATACAGATATCTTTGTTATAATGTGATTTTTGGTCTTCTGGATATATACCTAGTAGAGGAATTATAGGATCGGTGGGAATGCAAACTAATACAGTCCTTTTGGAAAGATATTTGGAGAATACTTAGAGATTTAAAAATAGAATTGCCATTTGATCCTGTAACACCAGTCTTACCAGGATTCAAATCCTAGTTCTACCCAGGCCATCTGGGCAAATCATTAAACTCCCTGTGCCTCAATTTCCCTATCTGTAAAACAAGAATAGAATTATTTACCCATCATTAAGGTCAGATCCCTTTTATGTATCTTTCCATTCATAATATTGAAGAAAACACAAAAAGATATCCTGAGTTGGACTCCAATGGACAAAATCAAATGTAAAGGCTTCTTGTATGTATATGTGCACGAGGAAGAGAGAGACAGAGACAGGAGAATAAGAGGGACAGAGGGAGAAAGGAATTAGCCCTTTGGTAATGCATTCAATTCTCTCTTCCATTAAGAAATGAATGGAAAAAATAATAATAATTGAGTGGCAATGTTGAACTTCTAAGGCAGAAGTTCCCAAGCTTTGGGATACATAAGAGTTACCTAGAGAGATTTAAAAGAAGTTGGCACTTCAGCCCCACCTCAAAAAGATTCCAACTTGCTAAAGCAGAGATGAGGCCCAGGAATCTGCTTTTTGCATCTCCTCACTCCCATCCCTAAGGATTCAGATGCAGGTGCCCAGCCCTGGCAAATTTCTCCCTTCCAAAGTCCAAAAGGAAAAACACACTAATAGTGGTCATTAATGGAGTGGTCAGTTTTCATTTATATCAGCAAACTCATCATCCTAATTTGTTGCATCTAACTCAATGCCAAGGCAGAGAATAAAGTTACTGCCCAACAGATATATCCACAGGGAGGCTCTTCTGTTACAATCAAAAAGGCAGCAAGAGGCAGCGTCTGTGGCTCAAAGGAGTAGGATGCCGGCCCCATACGCCAGAGGTGGCGGGTTCAAACCCAGCCCTGGCCAAAAACTCCAAAATAAAAAGGCAGCAAGGATTTGCACGGTGGGGCTGAAAAAAAATCTGACTTTAAGGAGTCCAAGGCTCAAAATGAGTTTTCTGAGTTCAATTCAAAAATACTATCTGGAGTAAACTAATGCCTTTTTTAAATTGTAAAGTCCTTGCCTTAAAAAAAAAAAAAAAGTATTCTTTATCCTTATCAAGAAAGCTATAAGCAATCCACTAGAAAACAGACTGAAATCTCAAATGGTCGAAATCCCAGGTAGTTTACTTTCTGGAAATAGTATCAGATCATGATAGTCTTTACCCAAAATCATAAAAAAGGTCTCCTTCATCCTAATTTTACAGGATTATCTGTGTAAGCCACATGGTGGCTGGGGCAAAGAAAGGCAGGGTTTCATGACTTCAAAAGCCTAAGAGCTGGGAATTATTGAACTAAAATATTCAACTTGGACAGAAGTGTTCTGGTCCAAACAGAATCAGAAACGTACAGTCTCTGAAAGAAAATTCTTGGCCTTCAAGTTGCTAGGTAAAGTAGAGAAATAAATCACACAGGTAAAACATTTAAATATAGTAGCCATCTGTTTATCAGTCCTAACAATTTAAGAAAATGTGAACTCATCTGTACTGGGAAAAATTCTGTCTTATATGGAAATTAAAATGAATTCTTCCCTGGCCTCAGAATATTCTTCAATTGCATTAGGGTTGGAAGGAAGTATATGTATCATAGTGAGCATGAAACAAGAACTTGACCTTTTTGCAGAAACATAAAAGCAAATCCATCTTCTTTCCAATGTTATTGGCTAGGGTAAGGCATCCTGGGAATTGTTTTATATAGACAGGTCTTCAGAGAATTTTTGTAATTCCACAATGAAAAATAGGGAACATTACCTATTTCCAGGTCAGAAAGGCCTTTCTTTGTTGGCTCCAGTAAGTTGAGGTAGAAACAAGTCAGAACTAAATTGCTAGCAGCACTGGAAAGATTTTTGCTTTGAAAAGTATAAAAGCTAGTGGGACCTTGATGAAGAAATCAGAATAAATATAAAAAAGATACTCAACCTCATGGGTAACCAAGGAGGCAGAAACTGAAACAACAGTAAAATATGATATTCTTTGGTCTGCCATATTGAAACAATTAAAATGTTGGATAATATTAAGGTTGGCCACAATGTGAAAAATTGGATGCTGCATGGTTGGTGGAAGAGTAAGTAAATCGGGACTATCTTTGGGAAGTCAATTTGGATGTACTTTTAAACTTTAAAAGCCATGTGTCCACCAACACACCAATCCCATGACTCAGTATCCACCCTAGATCCAGTTTCACAAAAATGTATGTAATACAGTCATTCTCCTTCCTAGCTATACATTAGAATCACCCGAGGAGATTAAAAAAAAAAAAACAAAACCAACACCCAGGTCTCACCCTGGACCAACTAGTGTCTCCTGTGATGGGACCAAGAACACAGGTAGCTTTTAGGGCTCTCCAGGTAATTCCAATATGCAGTCAGGGCTGTGAACCACAGATGGGCAATGATGTTCATTGCAGCCTTGTTCAAAATAAGGAAAAATCCTTAAAGCAACCTAAAAGCCCATCAGTAGGCAGGTTAAATAAGTAATGGTTTATTTATATGATACTACACTGCATTTAAAAAATGGATATATCTTTCTTACTGTGACTTCACAAGCCCTGCATGATCTAGTTGCTTCCTCTCTGCCCTCATCTCCTGAACTCTCTCCTTCCCTCTCTTCCTCTCACAGTCCACTTCAGCCATATTGGATTCTTCTCTCTGAACAACCCACCCTATGGCAGCCATCTCTCTCCTTAGGTCCTTGTTCATGTATAATATTACCAAAATATCTCAGATTGTATGTGAAACCTGCACACTGTACCCCATGATTGAATTATTGTATATAGCTATGATTCAATTAAAAAAAAATGAATAAATAATAAAAAAATGTTACCTTAGCAGAGAGACGACACTTTAGCCAACCTTACTTTTCTTCCTAGCACCACTCCCTAACGAATTTTATATTTATTGATTGTTTCTTCCTACTAAAATGAAAATTCTGGAAATATTTTCATTTCAGTCATTGCCCATAATAATAGAGCAATAATAAGAGTGCCTACTTTGAAGCCAACCTGCTGGAATTTCAATACAAGTGCTACCTCTAAGTAGCTGTGTGCCCTTGGGTCTGTCTTTTAACCTGTGCGTCAGTTTTTTCATATATAAAATGGGGGTAATAACAGTACCTATCTCAGAGGGCTGGGAAGATTAAAACTGCATAAAGCACAATGCCTGATACACTACTTACTAGGTAACTGTTGGATATTATTTTTATTAGCAGCACCTATAGCAGTACCCAGCATGTAAATATTTATTGAATGAATGAAAGACTAAGTAAAAACAAAAAAGGAAATTGCAGCATGATCATATTATATTAAATACACATAGGCAGCAAGTATATAATTTCTAAATGCATATTTATGGGTTTAAATGCAGAAACAAATGCCTGGAGAATTTGTATCAACTGCTGACTGTGCTACTAGCCCTTGGGGAGGTGACTGAGATTGAGAAATGCTCAAGAGGCATTTTGCTCCATCTGTATCATTTGATTTTTTTTTTTTTTTGCACATGCCACACGTAGAATAAAATATATTTTCCAAATAGAGTATATTTCTCAGAAGGAATCCATTATTTACAGTCAGAAGTGTGCAGGTCTGCTTGTCCATCTTAGCATTTGTTTCGCCAGAGTAATCTCCATCAAATAAGGAAGCGTCAAGCCAAGAAAGCCAACCATGGAAGTGCAGCCCCCCATCTTTCTCTCTCTCTGTATCACACAGTGCCTGAGGAGCCGGTTGTCCAGTGGGCCACACGCGTGGAGGAAGGACCTCGTCTGCACACACCCCAACGGAGTTTCTGAGGAATGGATCCTTGACTTCAGACTGTGAGATCTTTTCCTCCAGAACTCTCCAGAGGCAGGTCCCTGGCAAAAGAACAAGGATGACAACAAAAAAAAAAGTCCAAACATTAGGAAATGCAAGCAGCGCAGCCAGATCCACCAAAGTCATTGATTTGTAAAAACAAAAAGACAAAGAAAAAGAAAAAAAGAGTGAAATCTCACTGTTTCAGTTTAGCAGAGCCTGTTGTGTCCACTCCTCCTCGCCAGAGAGGAGCCTCAGGAAATCTCATTTACTGATAATTGGTGGGGAGGAGGCCCGGATCTGCGGGAGAGGGAGGTTTGCAGGAAGAGCAGTGGAAGCTTGTATTTACAATGCCACGCACAAACACTTGCAACATGTTTAAAATTGTCTAATATAGTTGAATTTGTGGATTCATTTTTTTCTTTACATGCCATAGCTTCATTTTAGTAACTTCCCCATCTGCACTGTCATTCCCAGAGATCACCCAGTGGGGTCATAAAAGACTCAAAGAAAGGGACTTTCTGGACTTTTGTCTTGATCCACTCTTTCCTAATAGGCCCCCTCTCTTGCCTGCATCTACACTGGTCAACTTGACCACAGCCTCACTCTTCCCTCACACAGACTCTGGGAATGTATTTTGTGTGGATTCTCGACACACGAGCACCTTCTCCACCCTCAGTTTGGGGAATAAATTGGCTATGTTTGTGGAATGTGCTTTTCTTTCGATCTCTCTCTCTCTCTAGCAAGTCTCAGGCAAGATCTTTGATTTTCCTCATGTCACCTGAAATGCCACCCATTGTGATTCTTTTCTGTCATGTGTACCCTTAGGTGCAAATGTACTGGTTTAATGACGCCATTATTCTGCCTGCAAGAATATGCAACCCAGTGTTCCAGAGTGTGAAGTGTGCCACTGGTGGTGCACAAGATAATTTTTAAGTAGTTTACAGATACAACATTGGGTAATATTGAATTGCGAAGAACATTTCTCGTTTTCTATTCATTTTCCATCCAGATTACAGCAAAGAGAAACTCTCTGCTGCGTGCTAGCAGGTCTTTAACACTTTTCTGACATTGTGGCTCTTTTCCCTTTTTAACAAAGAGAGAGCAGCCCTCAGGTTCAGAGTCTTCTGTTTAGATAGAGGTTAATGATACTGTTTTGTTCTTATGGTATTTATTTTTTTTATTTCCTTTCATTTATGGCTTCCCATAGATGGATGTGATATTCCCTTTCTGTTCAAATAAATGAAAGAAAGTAGGAGGACTCAAAAATATCAAGTAATTAAAACAACATATTATATTTAAATATAGCAAAAGTCACTTAAACAATGAATATTACAAATCCAGTGGTAATTAACTTTACAAAGCAAAAAAAAAAAAAAAAAAAAAAAGCAGCTTATTCTAATTGAATGAACAAGAGGCTGAGTGAAAATATCTGAATTCCAATGCCTTTTTTGCCACTAATTAATTATGCAAGATGATTTTAGGTAAGTTTCTTAGCCTCTCTGTGCCTCGAATTTCATCATCTGGAAAATGGAGTTAAGAACAACTGCCTACTTACCTCACAGTGTTGTTATGAGAATTAATTGCCATAATTAATTCATGTGCTATACAAATACAAAGCATTGTTCTGAAATTATTGTGAATCTCAGGCATTTGTTAAAATACTGAACCTTAGCAAAAAATAAAAATTGATTGACACCAGACTCCATCTGTCATCTTATCCCAGATGTCCACCATGAGCCAGCACTTGTCCCAGGAGGACGTTGAATCAGGGACATGAAATCTCAGCACACAGATTTTAGCGTCATTCCAGTAAATTGGATCCTGATCTCTGTTTCTGATATCTTGTGTTTTGTTCATGCATGTTTGGGTTCCTGATCTTTTACCCAAATTAAATGAAAAGTGTTGCTGAGAGGCAGAATAAAAATGGTTTTAAGTAAGGCTGCTTATCATGGTGTGTGAATTGTGTTTGGGGGGATTGGGAGTGGGTTCCCAACCTACTAGAGACTTCCATGACTAAAATGCCGTCATTCACCCCATCCTTAGTCCCCAGGGAAAACCATAGGGAAACCAGGGGCAGGGCTGGGGAGGCATCACTTTGAATCAAATTATGGCTCGAGATGCCCTTCTATGAGGCTTTAAAATCAAAATAAAGTAATAAGAATTTTGTCACTAAGTGAGATCTCTGTCAGGAGGGCCACTGATTTTGTTGGGCTCTGAGACTCTGAGCCCTAAGATCAACAAAGTGGGATGGTGGCCTTGTCAAGGGCATCCTATAAAACTGAGATTACCCTATAAGCACAATTAGAAAAAGGATTAACCTGGTGCATCAACCTAAGGACTCTTTTGTCAGCCAGTGACAAAAGCTGGCTAGCACAAAAAGTACAGTTTACTGCTCATATAACTGAAAATTTCAGGGACAGCTTCAGGTATGGCTGGATCTTGGTGCTTGGTGTTATTAGGAACTTGTTCCTCTCTACATCTCAGCCCCAATTGCTGAGTTCATGTTAATTTCATAGTGACAAGATGGCTGACAACAGCTTTGGACTTCTTCCTAGCAGCTTAGCAATGCCTGGAGAAATAAAGTGTTTCTTCCCTAATAGCACTGGGGCGGGGGGGATTCAATTCAAAATAATGCACAATTGATTTGAAACAAGAACCGATTCATCAGACTGGATGCCAGCCATTAACAAACAGGTGTAGCCACTGTACCAACACAAATTGACACTGTGGCCAGGGGTGTGCAGCACCCTCTTTGCAGTATTATGCAGTCACTTTGCAGGAGGCTTGAAGTCAGAATTCAATCACTGAAGATGAGTATGAGGTCAGCTCCACCCAACCCAAACTTTATAGATTGAAGGTGCGGGAAAGGTAGTTCCCCAAAGAAAAACCAAAGTGCTTTTACCAGAAGCAGAGACAGGAAAATAAATAACCACTGTCCACATTAAGCATGCTGCCTTTTCCTATGCCTTCTACACACAGGACAAAAGTAATCTAATAGCTTTTCAAACAATTTCTCCATAGTGTCGTCAGTCTCATGCATTTCCTCTTCTGACCAATATTTTTAAAGCACCCGTTCAACCCTAGAAACGGGGCTCAGTTACCACTCTTTGCACTGTTGAGGCTGACAGGGCTGTGACTCTTGAAGCTGCCTCTCTTTGCCCACAAGTTACGGGCAGAAACAGATGCAGACATAAAATCGCTGGCCTCAGCTCCTGGATCAGCAAATTATCTTTGGCCTACAGCAGGACAGCTGCATTCAGCAAAACAGTGCCATGCATGTATCTTGATATGTAACCCTAGATCCAGGCTTCTAAATATAAGAAACAGTTTTGAGCCACTGATTATAAAAAAAAATTATATATTAAATAAAAAATTTGTTTTCGTTCTCCTTACATCGCATTCACATTTATGAGTAACTACTGATCCATAAAAAATACTCATGGATATTGAATATTCAAGCCTGGGGATTTACCCTTCAAAAACAGGTCTCTGAACTAAGACACTTTGAACTCTGGTTTTGAGGGACTCAAAGAGAAAACTGATTATTCGAGCATTACCTGTTGTTTCTGGAGAAGCCACAGAAAGAAGGAATTCCCTTTCCAGTGGAGATTGATTTATTTATGTATGTATTCCATCCATCCATTCATTCATTCATTTCAATACAAATTTATTTAGCAAGGATCAGGAGAGGGGAGTACATAGTTGCCTTTGCACAATTTTTGCGTGAGGCATCTGAGTTTCATTGTGGTTACCTGTTCCACACCTCGGATGAGCACCGAGTCAAATCTGCAGTGGTCCGGTCACGAGGTTCATCTCTCTTCCTGCCTAAGTGTAGACTTTCCCAGTTCACACTCACATGCAAAAAGTGTGCAAAGGCAACTATGTGTTCCCCTCTCCTGATCCCTGTTAAATAAATTTGTATTGGAATGAATGGATAGGTGAATGGAATACATACATAAATAAATCAATCTCCACTGGAAAGGGAATTCTTTCTTTCTGTGACTTCTCCAGTTCACACTCACATGCTGGTTCAATGACGTGCCCTGCCATTTGATTTTGCCAAGCTGTCTGCTCCTGGCACTGCCATCAAGTGTTTATTCCCCAGGTGATATGGAATCCTGGTTGTCAGGACTGGTTGTGCCTCAGAGTGAGTGCTAAGTACTGAGAAGACATAATAAAAAGTCAAATCCTGCCCACATAGAGGTAGCAAATGCTCTGATGACAAACATGAAAGAGGACCCAACACAAATCCCCACACTTAGGAGGGAATGTAAATAAATATTTCTTAAGCCATTCCCAAAGCTCATTTGAACAATTATAGTAGCCTTCTTAGAGAGCTTCCTGTTTCTTAGTTTCCAATTGATGGTATACCAAATATTACAAACTTAGTGACTTAAAACAACCTGAATTTATTATCTTATAGTTCTGGCATGTGCCACTACTCCTAGCTAATGCCCATGCCTTTGTCTCAGAAGTTTGAAATGGGCCTCACTGGACCAGAAGGAAGATGGTGGGGAGCTGGATTCCTTTCTTGCCTTTTCTGGCTCCCCACATTCTTAGCACATGGAATGGCACATGGTCCCCTTCCATCTTCAAAGTCCAAAGCAATGGCTACTGGGCTGGCTTTCATGACATTCCTCTCTTGTCCTGACTCCCACTGCTTCCCTCTTCGGTATCTAAGGACTCTTGTCTTATCATGACTTTGGATCCACATGGAAAATAAGGATAATCTCCCTATTTTAAGGTCAGCTGATTAGCAACCTTAATTTTATCTGCTTCCTTAAATTTCCCTCTTGCCATGTAACCTAACACATTCACAAGCTCCAGGAATTAGTATGGGGACTTTGGGGGACCATTATTCCATCGACCACATCCTGCCTTCACATCTGTCTCCCTATGACATATACACAGCAGTCAGGATTATCTCAAAACCTAGATGAAACCACATCATTCCTCTGCTGCAACCCAATCCATCCACCCAATGGCCTTCCATGGAATTAAAATCCAAGCTTTTAACCATGCCCCACAAAGCCCTACACCATCAGACTCTAGGATCTGAGAGGTCAGATCTCACCCACTACTCCCCAAGTCATGATGCTGCAGCTACACACTCGCCTTCTCACTGTTCCCCAAATGTGGCCAGATCAGTCCTGCCTCAAGGCCTCTGTTTCCTCCACTCATAACACCATTTTCTAGGTTTCCAGATAGCTGTTTCTTCCTCATACCCTGGGTCTCAGCTGCTCAGAGAAGACCAACCAAACTCCTTCTCTAAGTTAGCAACCCTACCCCTAATCACTTGCTATCTGTTTTATTTCTTCCATGGGGTTTACCACTACCTGTAATTTTCTTGTTTATTTAACCACTTACTTATTCATTATCTTCTTTATTGCTTACTGTATTGTCTGTCTCCTCCCCCTTAGGATGTCGGCACCGTAAGGACACTATGTTGTTCTGTTCACTAACGTATCCCTAGCACCTAGAATAGGGTGTAAGCCATGGCAGATATTACATAGATTTTTATCAAAGGAGTGAAAATTTCTTCTCCCCGTATCCCCATACCCCTAACTAATGTCCATTCCTTTGTCTCAGATAACGTCTCTGTTTTTTTTACTTTTAAATTTTATTTTAATAGGATTAGGGGGGGGTACATGTTCAATTCAATTACATGTATATATTTCATAGTACTGGAGTGTAGGCTTTTGGTGAGCCCATCCCCAAGTAGTGCACATTGTACCCAACAGGTAATTTCTCATCCCCTATCCTCTCCTATCCTCCAGCCTTCTGAGTCTCCAGGGTCCATTATACCATACTGCGTGCCCTTGTGTAGCCATCATTTAGCTCCCACTTAAAAATGAGAATTTGCAAAATGACTCCTTTTGTCTCATATTAAGAGCCTCTTCTTAGGGAACGTGCTAAGTCCTCAAGAATACAAGGGGTTCCCTTTTGAGTACTTATACAGCCCTGTAGTTTTACTTAAGGTCTTATTACAATGGTAGTGAGATACAGTTTATACAATTATCATTTATATCTATCTTTCCCAGCAGATTATGAGCCCCCATAAGGGCAAGGATCACGTTATCTTGTTCATCTCTGTATTTCTGGTGCCTAGCTTGATACCTGGCAACATAGAAGGTTTTCAGTAATTATTTGTTGAATATATGAATGAATGAATGAATGAATGAACGGGGGTAGGAAGGCAGGGAGAAATGGGAGAAGAGAACTGAATGAACCAAAGTTTCCTCTATTATCTCAGCTTTATTTTTACATTGTTATCTGACAAACTTAAAGCTGAATTTTAAAGGAAGTTGAAGCTAACCAAGGTGTTACCTGAAAATCCTATCTCAAAACATTCTAATTCATTCCTTTCTCAACTTATCATGAAGGTTTAGAAAACGGAAGGGATGAAAATCTGCTTATACTGAAGAGTAATTACAAGAAGATAAAAGACCCAACTGAACCCCAGCCTTCTTTGAGGCTGGGATGCCTTTCTAGTGGGAGCAATGGAGAAAAGCACATTAGGGCCTTCACTGGTGAATGGTGCCTTTCTTATGCCTTACATATACTTTGAGCTTATATAAGGGGATCTAGAAACAAGCTGGAGGGAGATCACACAACTTTGATAAAGAAATGAAGCAGCAGGTTCCAGAGTAACCATCTTTCAATAAAGTAAGCTGAGCTAATGCTTAGGCTCTCACCTGGTGTCAGGCACTGTTCTAAGCACTTTATGCTACAATACAGCATTTAACCTTCACAAGAACCAGTTAAGGAAGATACTATTCATATCAACTTTTGATAATAAAGGAAACTGAGATAGGAAAAGATTAAGTAACTTGCCCAGGGGCCTATAAGTAGAAAGTGGTGAAACTAGAATTTTAACTTGGATAACTAGCTCCAGAGCCTCAGAGCACGAAAGTAGTCTGTTGGTTTTGAACCAGATTTTTGGCTGACTTTATCTCTGGCCTGAAATTGCTCATCTGTTATGTATTCATAGATACAAACCACTCACATCTCTGTTCCTTAGGAATACCCAATGTGGGTAAGCTAATCAAATGCCCAGTGAAAGACTGGCTTAGCAGGGTTCGTTCTTCCTCTCTACCCTCCATAATTCTGAACTTAACTCTTCTGTCCCAACAAAGTTGTCAACCACTTAAGAAAATACTGAGTAAAAAAAAGAAAATACTGAGTAACTATAATAACAAACGTCATGGCTTACTGTCAGGCATTGTGCTAAAACCTTTCACATAAACTCTCACTTGGCCAGGCGGGCACATGCCTGTAATCCCAGCACTCTGGGAGGCGGAGGGAGGTGATTGCAAGAGCTCAGGAGTTGGAGACCAGCCCTCAAACTGGTTTGACCAGCCCTCAAAGTAAGACCCCAGGTTTTGTGGTGGGTGCCTATACTCCCAGTTACTTGGGAGGCTGAGGCAAGAGGATTGCTTGGGCCCAAGAGTCTGAGGTTGCTGTGAGCTGTGATTTCATAGCACTCTACCAAGGGTGACAAAAAGTGAGACTTAGTCTCAAAAAATAAATAAATAAATAAAGCATAAACTCTCACTTGATTAATATTAACAACTCTAGATATAAATACAACTATAAAATCCTCTGTTCCTTGGAGGAAACTGAGACACAGAGGAGTTAAGTAATTTGTCCAAGGTCACACAACTGTGGAGTGTCAGCCACTTGATCCGAAAATCCATCTTCTTTTTTTTTTTTCATTCAACTAACTCCCATAATTCAGCTCATAACTAAGCAAAAATACCAAAATTACTTTTTGCACACACCACAATGGAATGACCTAATAATAGCCTATTGCCCATTTTCCCTAATTAGTTGCAAGCTTGACATAAATTTGTGTGGGCTAAACTTTTAGGGAAGATTTGTGTTAATTCTAATACACTTCCTTTTTTGATTCATATTAGATATTTAAGAAGCTTTGAGATCTTATTTCTATGCCTAAAATATATTTTCTGTGCACAATAATTCATAGTTATAGGAAAGACAAAAACAACTACATTCCTATTGTTTAAGAATATGTGCCCAGGGCGGAGCCTGTAGCTCAGTGAGTAGGGCGCCAGCCCCATATACCGAGAGTGGCGGGTTCAAACCAGGCCCCAGCCGAACTGCAACAAAAAATAGCCAGGCATTGTGGCAGGTGCCTGTAGTCCCAGCTACTCGGGAGGCTGAGGAAAGAGAATCACCTAAGCCCAGGAGTTGGAGATTGCTGTGAGCTGTGACACCATGGCACTCTACTGAGGGCAATAAAGTGAGACTCTGTCTCTACAAAAAAAAAAAAAAAAAAAAAAGGAATATGTACCCATCTGAGTGTATTATTTATACTACTTTTGGTTGCAGTAAGGCATGGTAGCTCACACCTATAATGCCAGCACTTTGTGAGGCCAAGGCAGCAGAATTGCTTGAGGCCAGAAGTTCAAGACAAGCCTAGGCAACATAATGCTTTTGGTTATAAGCCACAGAAAATCCAACTGACTTAAACAAAGACAGAAGATACTGGTTCTCACAATGGAAAATTTCAGATAGAAGACAAACATGAAGGTTGATTTGATCTAGCACATCACAAAGCCAGTGATACCATAGTTGGCTTAGTTTCTCCTTGATTCTCTCAGCACTGTCTTCTTTTGTGTGTATTCGCTCTGCTCAAATTGGCTTCTCTCCTGGGAGGAGCTCCTTGCACTACAAACTCCCTCATCTATGTCCCACTCTAGCCTGGGACAACAAAGTGAGACTCTGTCTCAAAAAATAAAAATAAATTAAACTTCTGAAGAAAATATAGGAGGATGTGGATAAATTAGAATACTTGTACAGTGTTGTTGGGAATGTAATATAGTCCAGCTGCTATGAAGCGCAGTACAGCAGTCCCCCCAAAATTAAAAATATTGATAGAATCACCATATGATCTGGTGGATACCCCACTTCTGGGTATATACCCAAAAGAATCAAAGGCAAGGACACAAAGAAATATTTGTATACCCATGTTCATAACAGCATTATTCACAATAGCCAAAAGGTAGAAGCAACCCAAGAGTCCAGATAAATGAACTGTGGTGTATATAAATATATATATTTTTCAGCCTTAAAAAGGAAGGAAATTATGATACATGCTACAACATAGATGAAACTTAAAGACATTATACTAAGTAAGATAAGCCAGTCACAAAAGGACAAATACTATTTGATTTCACTTGTAGAAATACTCACAGTAGCCAAATTCACAGAAGCAGAAAGTAGAATGGTGGTTGCCAGGCGCCAGCAGAAAGGTGGAATGAGGCACAGAGCATCAGTTTTGCAAGATGAAAAAGGTCTGTGTTTGGAAGGTGGTGATGGTGGCACAACAATGTGAACGTACTTAATGCACTGAAATGTCTGCATAAAAATGGCTAAAGCACTACATTTTATGCTATATATATGTAGATTACTACAAAAGTTTTCCAACAGACTGTGTTATGGTCCACTGTTTCACTTCCAAGAAACACAGTCAACAGCGCCCTTTCTGATTCGCCTGTGCAAATTTCAACTCACTACGCTTATCAGTGTTGCTGGGAGGGCCTCACTTGTTTGTGTTCCTGCGGATTTCATATTTTTTGATTTTTTGTGTATCTCAAAACTTTTGTAATGACCCACATATATTAATCACATTTTTACTATCCATTTTTCATGATACTTGCCATATTGAAGCTTCACTGATGGAGAGACTGTCCCTCCCAGGGTTAGCTAGTTCCTAGAGACCGCAAATGACTTGCCTGCAATACATGTATGCAAATCGAGAGCCTGTACACTGAACCACATCCTCTATCTGGCTTTACACTCCAGGAGACAAGCTTCCTCTGCCCTAATCATCTCAGGCCAGGTATCAGATAATGGGGGACATACCCCTGGAGCTCAGTGCTGCCAGAAATTATTCAAACTATCTGATCCTAAGCCTATTAATCTGCTTACCATTTGCCTTCTTGTAAAAACCACAAAGAAGGCTTCTGCCCATTCCCTCCCCTCACCTCATCACCTGTGACTAACCCCAAAGTTCTCTCCTATGGCTTTGCATGGCATGTTGTGCTCCCATCTTGGGAACTGTGAGTAATAAAACTTGTCTTTTCAATGGCAATGGTCTCTTAATCTGTTGGCCTTATACATTAATAAAACCATACTCCTTAGTACATCTTATTTTAATCTGTTTTTTTTTTTTTTGAGACTCTGAGTAGAGTCCCATGGCATCATAGCTCATAGCAACTTCAAATTCCTGAGCTTAAGAATCCTCCTGCCTCAGCCTCCTGAATAGCTGGAACTACAGGTGCCTCCCACCACAGGCCAGCTAATTTTTCTATTTTCAGTAGAGATCAGGTCTCACTTTGGCTGGTCTTGAACTCCTGAGCTCAAGCAATCCACCTGCTTCGACCTCCCAGAGTGCTAGGACTACAGACATGAGACATTGCGCCTGGCCTGTGTGTACATTTTAGAACAGCATATTTTACCACACACAAAAAAATCCTTTTATCATAAGGACATTTGCACTAGACTGTTTATCACAGCTCAATTTACAATCATCAAAATGTGGAAACAACCTAAATGCCCACCAATCCAGGAATGGATTACCACACTGTGGTATGTGTATACCAGCCACTAAAAAAGATGGAGACTATACTTCTTTTGTACTAACTTAGATGGAGGTGGAACAGATTCTTCTTAGTAAAGCAACACAAAAATGGAGAAGCAAGAATCCAATGTACTCAACTTTGATATGAGGACAATTGATGACCTAGTACATGATGGTGGGTGAGGGAATGGGGGAGTGGAGAGAGGGAAAAAGGGAGGTGGCGGGATCACAGTGTTTGGCACACCTCTTGGGGGAAGAACACATTTATAAGAGGGAATTTGCCTGAAAAATGCAATTAGTGTAAACTGGATCTTTGTACCCTCAATGAATCCCCAACAATAAAAAAAAAATAATATAAATAAATAATTTTTAAGTGAGTATTAAGAAAATAGAGATTGGCTTGACGTTCATAGCACAGAGGTTACAGCACCAGCCACATACATCAAGGGTGGCAGGTTCGAATCTGGCCCAGGCCAGCTAAACAACAATGACAACTGCAACAACAGCAACAAAAAAAGATAGCCAGGTGGTGTGGTGGGCACCTGTAGTCCCGGCTACTTGGGAGGCTGAGGCAAAAGTATTGCTTAAGCCCAAGACTTTCAGGTTGCTGTGAGCTGTGATGCCACAGCACTCTACTGAGGGCAACATAGTGAGACTTTGTCTCAAAAAAAAAAAAAAAAAGAGACAGAAAATAGAGATCGATGAAGTAAGTTATTGTATTTACTTCTATGCTGCAGCGAGTGGGGTTATTTGGTTTTTTATTAGTTTTTTGTTTTTTGCTTCTGCAGCAGTTTAACAGAGTAGTTTAAGGGGAATCATATTTTCTGCATCTAAATCCTGGCTTCACCACTTACTAGCACTGTGATTTGGTCAAGTTACATGTCCACTTGTGCCTTAGTGTTTTCTTATGCAAAGTGGACATAATAACAGAATGCACCTCTTAGAGCTTTGTAAGAATTATATGTAAGTATTAAAGGGAGGAAAGTGCTCACTTTAAGGACAGGGCCAGGTATAAAGTAAGCACTCTATAAATGTAACTTTTCTTGTTATGGAATCTGTACCCATTAAAAACAAAAGAAGTAGATCTGGATTACTGACTTGGAAAGATACACTAAGGAAAAGAAGTACTAATTGTGTAAATTTTTTAAAGGAGACAGATATAAGCAAATACTTTTTCTGGAAAAGTAGCTACACAATTATAGCAAAATATATCCCCCCCTTGTAATATATACAAGAAACTCTTAACAGATTGTTTGTAGGAAAGGAATTAGTTATCTAGGAGAAGTCATGAGGGAGACGTTTGGTTTCTTATCTATTTATATTAATTTCTTATTTATACCCCAAATACTGCTTGAAGTTTTGATCTTGTCCATGCATATTTAAAAATACACTTAGTTTTTTCAAATACCTTGTTAATATTTTCATTACTCTTTATTGCCATCTAGGGGATACTAAAGGCATTGCCTGCCATGATTGCAATCAATGATGTCAATTCTATTCACTTTTTTTTTTTTAATTTTTATTTTTTATTAAATCATAGCTTTGTACATTAGTGCAATCACGGGGTACAGTGTGTGGGTTTCATACACAATCTGAAATATTTTCATCCAACTTATTCGACATAACCTTCATGGAATTTTCTTGTTTATTGTGTGAAAACATTTGTGTTCTACATTTAGTAGGTTTCACCTGTCCCTTCTAAGATGCACCATAAGTGTGATCCCACCATTTACCCTCTCTCCATCCACCCAGTGAATTTTAGCAAATGTATACATATCTACAACA
>CAUYRH010130867.1:0-11255 GCA_963574655.1 Perodicticus potto | reverse complement strand
CTCGGCGCCTGTGGCTCAGTGGGCTAAGGCGCCAGCCACGTACACCTGAGCTGGCGGGTTTGAATCCAGCCTGGGCCCGCCAAACAACAATGACGGCTGCAACCAAAAAATGGCCGAGCGTTGTGGCGGGCGCCTGTAGTCTCAGCTACTTGGGAGGCGGAGGCGGGAGACTCGCTTGAGCCCAGGAATTGGAGGTTGCTGTGAGCTGTGATGCCACAGCACTCTATCCAGGGTGATAGCTTGAGGCTCTGTCTCAAAAAAAAAAAAAAAAAGTAGTTCCTCTGCCTCAGCCTCTGGAGAAGCTACGACTACAGGTGTCATGCCTAGCTAAGTTTTTAAAAAAATTCTGTAGAGGCAGAGTCTCACTACGTTGCCCAGACTGGTCTCAAACTCTAGGCATCAAGTGATCCTCCTGACTCAGCCTCTGGGATGAATGCTGGGATTGCAGGTGTGAGCCCAGGGACTATAATTTTATTTTTATTTTTGTTTTACTATACTGGTTAGATTTTAGTGCAATGCTTAATAGAAGCAGTAATTGCTATCATTCTTGTCTCACTCTTGACTTTGAAGGAAACACTTCTAATATTTATCATTAAGTGTAATACTTATTGTAGGTTTTTTGTGGATTCACATTATGAGATTAAAACAGTTCTTATCAGTTGCTTTCAATTTGTATTATGTTTATTATTAAACTCTAGCAAATACTTCTTCTGAAGCTACTGAGATAGTATTTTTTCTCATTTCATTTGCTAATATGGTAAATAATTTATATTAATAGATTTTCCAAAATTTTAAACACCTTTGCATTGGTGAGATAAACCAACTTAGTCATGGTAGATTTAAAAATACCATTGATGATGTTCAATTTTCTAATACTATGTTGAATTCGATTTTCTAATATTATGTAAAAATTCTGCTTCTATATTCAAAAGTAGTATTGGCTTTTAATTTTTCTCTTTTAGGCTGGGTTTGGTGGCTCACACCTATAATCCTAGCACTCTGGGATGTAGAGGCAGGTGGGTTGCTTGAGGTCAGGAGTTCAAGACCAGCCTCAGCAAGAGTGAAATCCTGTCTCTAAAAAATAGTCTGGTGTTGTGGTGGGTGCCTGCAGTCCCAGCTACTTCGGAGGCTGAGGCAAGAGGATCACCTCACCCCAGGAGTCTGAGGTTGCTGTGAGCTATAATGCCATGGTACTCTACCCAGGGTGACAAAGTGAGACTCTGTCTCAAGAAAACCTTTTTTTCCTCTCTTGACCTATTCTATCTGTTGGTGGTTAAGATTATTCTAGCCATGTAAAATGATTTGGGAAATGTTTTCACTTTTTTCTTTTTTCTGATAATTTATATAAATTAGAATCATCTGTTTCTTGAAATTTGGTAGCACTTTGCCACAAAATTGTCAGATGTTGTGGTGTTTTCCTTATAAAAACTTTAGCTTCTGCAGACATGAGCTTTTCTCAACTTCACAGGAGAATGTCTCACTATATACCAAACAGCTGATAAAGGAAAGGCAAAAACTGCCTATCTTTGGCCTCTACAATAAGTTTTCCTGGAAGAAAACAAAGTTGGCATAATTAAGAGTCTTTTTTGCAAAGCTCTCAAAGCCTTTGTGAGTACTGTCTTCAACCCTCCCAAAGTCAGGGCTCTGCAGGGCTCTTTGGAAAGACACCTTGTTGGTCCCCAGATTCCAGAAAGATGACTACATAAAGCATCCAGGTGAACGGCTGGTCTAGGTGACTGCACAGTGGAGGTGTGATGAACATTCGTAGAGGTTTCTCCAAAGATACCAAACTCAAGCATCCCTGTAGCTATGCTAAACTGTCTCCCGGTCAAGGCAGTCCATCAGCGAGTTGTGCATCTGGAACACACTGTCTTGGCCTCTCACCGTCTCACAGAATTGCTCTTACTCTGTGACATGACATGATAGCCCTGCTCTTGTTATAAGAAACAGCTTTACTGTTCTATTGATAGAGTGATGAACTTCCTTCTACTATAATTTTAAACAAGAAGTTCATTTAAGCAGAAAGAAAGCTATCTAGGATTCATTTGTTTTAGAGAAATGTATCCCACCTTAAAAATAGATTGTCCTACAGGTAACAGCTATGTACAAAAAAAGTCATAAAATTGTCCTTGATTTTATAGTAAGATAATTGAAACATTTTGGAATTCTCCAGTCAAATAAAGCATGCAAAGGAAAAAATAAAATAAAAATAAAGGATGGAGGGAGGGTAATTGTTGAGACCACACCTACGGTGCTTTTTACAAGGGTACATGTGAAATTTACTAAGTGTAGAATATAAATGTCTTAACGCAATAACTAGAAAATGCCATGAAGGCTATGTTAACCAGTTTGATGAAAACATTTCAAATTGTATATAAAAACAGTACATTGTACCCCATGATTGCATTATTGTACACATCTATGATTTAATAAAAAAAAAAACTTTAGCTTCTGATTCAGTTTATTTAATGGTCGTAGTAGTACATAAGACATCTATTTTTTTCTAAGTTTCAGATTTCTTAGAAAAGTGTAGTATGAGGTAGATGAACACCTGTAGTCTCATCTACTCCGGAGGCTAAGGAAGGGAGGGCCTCAGAATTTGAATCAAGCCTGGGCAACATAGCAAGAACATGTCTCTATCTTATTGTCTTTTTTGAATTAAATTTATTTTTATTCAATTGTTTCAAAAGTCAAAATATCAGAGATCCTAGATCTATGCCTTCCAATCCTCTCTTTTCTATCCTCAAGTCAGTCATTTTGGATTTACCATCTCAGCTGTTTCTTCTTTTTTTCTGGCAAGTGTGGCGTATTTTCTTTTCCTTTCTTTTTTCGTTTTGAGACAGAGTCTTGCTATGTCACCCTCAGTAGAGTGCCGTGGCAACACAGCTCACAGCACCTCAAACTCTTGGGCTTAAGTGATTCTCTTGCCTCAGCCTCCCGAGTATCTGGGACTACAGGCATCTGCCACAATGCCTGGCTATTTTTTTTGTTGCAGTTGTCATTGTTGTTTAGCTGGCCCGAGCTGGGCTCGAACCCTCCAGCCTCAGTGCATGTGGCTGGCACCATAACTGCTGTGCTACAGGTGCCGAGCCAAATGTTGCGTATTTTACTCACATTCTTTTATAACTTCGTTGTTCCCATGATCTCCTTAATCTGTTTTTTTTTTTTTTTAAATGGTATAAGATAGGGAAACTGGCTCTTTCTTCTCACAGATAGCCAATAGTACCAAAAACATGTACTAAATAGCCTCTCCTCTTTTGAAATCCCTCTTTGCCTTTCTACCCAGCCTACACTTTTTTCAATTGCTCCCAGTTTCTGAATGTGGATGGATAATAAGGGAAGCCCAATCAGGGGAGCTGTGGGATTCCTCTGAGAGTGATTTTTGGCTTGAAGGACGTCTTCAACGTCCTTCCCGAATTTCCCATCCAACTTCACTGCAAACAAGATACTTCCATCCAACTTCCCTTTCTTCCCGTTCTCCTTCTCTTAAGATCAGGTTTATGTCATGGGCTAATATCTCTTCCAGACTTTCCTGACTCTCTTCATCTTCCCTCCTTGGGGTGTTCCCTAATACATTTCTTTCTCATTTAATCTTGTCTTGGTGTCTGCCCCTTACAGGAGCCCACAAACACAGATGTGGGGGGAGGCATATAGGTGTTGAGCTGAGTCCTGTAGAGAGAAGAGAACCTTCAGGTATTTGGAGGGCAGGATTTGAGGCCAGAGGAACTTTTGCTAACTTCCAAGGGGAGATAACCAGGAAAGTACTCTAGTGGAGTTCTGGAATTCTCCAATTATGCAAGGCATGGTGTAACATAAGAATGTAGAAATGTTTAGGCATGTTTAGGTGAAGTGACTCAGGACATTCCCTCTGGTCTCCTGTGGCTCCAGAGTGGCACTCAAATTACCCCATGATACTTATACCTTTACCAATGGCAGGACAGCTCTTTAGGTGGCATGGATAGCTCTTTAGGTAGCTCTAGACAGCAAGGTCTAGATAGGACTCTAGACAAAATGCTCTCCAGGATCGAGAGAACCTTTAGCAGCCAAAGTGGCTTTTTAAAAAATTTAACAAGTAGATGTATTTTATAATTTCCGTTCAGAAGGAATAAAGTCTGGGTAGCTGACTAATTGTATTGGGTAGCACTCTTAGTTGTAAGCAACAGAGACTGATTTAGGAAGGAAAAGGAATTTTCATATATGATATTAAGTAATCATAACAACAGTTAACATTTATTAAATATTTGTGCTTTGCCAAGCATTGTCCTAAACTTTTCCCTGTATGAAATGCACGTAATCCTTACCACATCCTCCTTCCTAACAACAATATTAGTATCTCTGAGATTGATACTGTTATTAGCCCCACATTTAGGATAGAGAAATGGCACAGAGCTGGCCCAAGGTCACACAGCTAATTGGTAGTAAAGCTAGGGTTTAAGCCCAGGCATCTGGCCTCTTGATCTCTATTGCTCACTACACAACTGGTGGTAGGAGTGATGTGTGTTGGGGGAGGAGAGAGGGCTCAGAAACTGGGCTTGGAGGATATGGAGGCAGGAGCAGTACTCCAGATCAAAACATAAAACCCAAGTGGTAAAGGCACTGGGAGAATCCCCAGGGCTTGTGCTGCCAGCACCACTGATGCTGGCACCAGACACTGTCCCAAGAACTGCCAGCCCTGCCACCACTCACTAACCAAACGTGTTTTGCGGGCCTGCTTCTTCACATTACAATTTTCTGATTCAAAATATAAGTGCATTTGATTGGTGAACCCAGGCCATGTGCCCATGCCCAAAGCTGCTAGGGAGTTGGGGCAAGTTTTTTGCTCCTTTAGTGGGATACAAGCTCTGCTTCATAAAGGTGAAGGACTCTATAAATATTAAAAGGAGTTCTAATGCTGGGCAGCCACAAATAACGACAAACATAGTTACACTAGGCATTGTGCTTTTCTTTTTGTCTTTTTCTGAAAAGGACTTTTAATTATCCTGGGTTTTTTTTCTCCAGCATTGTTTGGAGCAGGCCTGCAAAACACGTTTGGTTAGTGAGTGGTGGCAGGGCTGGCAGTTCTCAGGACAGCGCCTGGTGCCAGCATCAATGGTGCTGGCAACATAAGCCCTGGGGATTCTTCCAGCGCCTTTACCACATAGGTTTTATGTTTTGATTTGGAGTACTGCTCCTGCCTCCAGTAGTTTGGAGATAGTTAAATTTATCATTTAACACTGGGTTGCTGTGTGATGATGGTGAACCATGTGTTAAACTTTTGGGTAAGAACAGAGATCACCCAGGAATTGGAGGTTGCTGTGAGCTGTGATGCCACGGCACTCTATCCAGGGTGACAGCTTGAGGCTCTGTCTCAAAAAAAAAAAAAAAAAAAAAGAACAGAGATCACTTAGAGATCCTGGATTCCACTGAATATAGCTGAATATAATCACTGGCTGTTTCTCTTTAGAGAGTAGGATAAGTCTACCAATTAGCTTTTGCTATATAACAAACTACCTTAACATGCAGTAGGTATAAACAGTAACTATTAATTCATCAATGATTTTGTGGATTAGCAATGTGGCTTGCGTCCAGGGCATAGTTCTCCTGGTCCCAGCTGGGCTCACAGTTGGGGCTGGGCTCCCTCAAGCTTCTGTGACCTTGCTCAAGTTCCTGAGGCCACCAATCAATGGCCTCACTCACAATTCTGGCTCTTGGCTGGGGCCACCAAGATAACTGGGTCATGTGTCTCTCACCGTTCAACTTGTTCATCTAGCTCATTCACATGGTTGATACCAGGGCTCCAAATGGGGCAAGAAAGAGTATTCATGAATGTGCAAATACTTCTTATTTTTATTTTTCGCAAAGGACAGGCATTTCATGAAAAATGAAATTTAAATTTATGTCACTGTTTCCTTTGAGTTTATTATTGTCATACAAACTGCAGAAGATCTGTCAGTATGGGTTGATATGGGACTGGACAAGGGAATAAGAGCTTAAGGGCCAATTGTTAAATTTCCAGCAAATTTGCAAGCCAGTTGTCAAAAGTACCTTGAAATTAGCCATGCTGGAAGTATTTACACCATAGAAATTGGAAACGCCTTTTTTTCTCTTCTCAGTGAGCCATTTACCAGTACCTCTAGGTTTATCTGAGGACATCCATACATAGAGAGGAATTACTGCAACTGTTTTTTAAATAATTATCATGAATATGATCTTAATTGTATTTGAGAGTCACAGTTTTTTTTTTTTTTGGTAGAGATAGAGTCTCACTTTATCACCCTTGGTAGAGTGCCGTGGTGTCACACAGCTCACAGCAACCTCCAACTCCTGGGCTTAGGTGATTCTCTTGCCTCAGCCTCCCGAGTAGCTGGAACTACAGGCGCCTACCACAATGCCCAGCTATTTTTTTTTTTTTTTAGACAGAGTCTCAAGCTGTCACCCTGGATAGAGTGTCGTGGCATCACAGCTCACAGCAACCTCCAATTCCTGGGCTCAAGTGAGTGTCCTGCCTCTGCCTCCCAAGTAGCTGGGACTACAGACACCCACCACAATGCCCAGCCATTTTTTGGTTGCAGCCGTCATTGTTGTTTGGTGGGCCCGGGCTGGATTTGAACCCGCCAGCTCAGGTGTACGCGGCTGGCGCCTTAGCCTGTTGAGCCACAGGCGCCGAGCCACTGGCTATTTTTTGATGCAATTTTGCCTGGGCCGGGTTTGAACCTGCCACCCTCGGTGTATGGGGCCAGCACCCTACTCGCTGAGCCATAGGCGCCGCCCAAGAGTCACAGTTTTTAAGCCCAATCTTTATTAGAATTATATAAATATAAAGATAGGATTGTGTGTGTTTTGAGGAGTCAAGGGACATGTAGTGGTGGTCATTTACTTTTTTAAAGCATTCTTCGGTCTTTTCCATTAACAGACCCTCTTGAGCTGTGCTAAATCACTCTCATGACATAATGATTTATCCTAAAGACAAACACACAAACCAAGTTGATTCAAATGAAATTATTTCCCAGGATTTTCTTCAGACTGAAGTTGGGAGGTGAAAGTGTTCAGCAGTGTACCCACGGATGAGACCAGGAGAGGCTCAGGCCAAGTTTTATGAAAAGGGAGTGAGACCTTCCTGGGCAAAGATGGCGGCCGCACCGAGTAGTTGGGGACTTGTTTTTATTTTGGGCACAGGGGAGGGAGATTCCACAGGTTGCTGGAAGGCTTTGGTGGGCCAGGATCTTTCTGGCAAACTATTGGGGTGGGGCCAGGTAGGCCTTTTGTTCTGGGAGGGGAGAAGGGGGAAGGGTTTAGGTCACTATCAGGAGAGGAAAGCCCGTCTCCTCTCACTTGTAAACTGATGATTCAAGCCCAGACCTGCCATCAGTCAGCATTACAGTTTTGTAGGGGACAGGCAACCTAAGGGAGGAAAGGTCACATAGCGAAATTTGTATGCAAGAGAGAACTGAAAGAGAAAGAGAGTTGGGGGAGGGAAGAAATGGAAGGGTCCCCTCCAGGGGTGGGGAGCCTGCAGCCTTAAGGCCACTCGTGGCCTTCTAGGTCCTTGAGTGTGACCTAGAATCTACATTTTACAGAACAAATCTTTTTATTTATATTAATACATTTTGTTCATCTTTTATATTTTTATTTTTAAAATTAACATATTTAAAATATCAAAGAAAAAAAAAGCTTCAGTGAAATAATCCTCTGAGATTAACTAGCACAATTAGAACACTATTAAGCCATAAGGGCTAAATCCATGTCTGCTAAGCTCATGATTTAGTTCTGACTTCTGCCACCTGACTGGCAGCACTAATGCACAAGGCTGGTTGGTGAGAGTTTGTGGGAGTTGAATACACCAGTCTGTCATCAACTTTTGACAAAGGTGCACTGTGTTTCTGTCTGAAATGCAATAGTTGCATGGCTTGACAATGTTTTCTAATTCTGTCTGCTTAACAGCCCATCATGTCAAGAGAAGACCAATAAGGAGCGAGACTGGGGACTGAGTGCATGCTTCTGTTGCTGCCGGCATTTCCATCTGCAAGCACAATCAAGGAAGAATTTGTTTTCCTTTTGGTTGCAGAAGCAGAAATCTCAGTAGCTGGTCCTGTTTGTGGGTGCAAAAAGATAAGAGTAGGAGGCATGAAATGTTTCCATGGCAATTGTAGTTTGGAGGTGTATCCTCCAGCCAGCAGCTGGGACTGCCATGTCCCTGACAGGCCTGTCTTGTGCTGGTGTTCTAGGGAAGCCATTCCTGGACGCTCCAGTAGCCCTGGCAATAATTTTGTAATCACCTAACTCCTCGTATTAAATTTCTTTCCATTTAACTTGTCTGGAGTCACTTCCATCGTCTGTAACCATGCCTTGAACTAACTATCTGACCAAGAGATGTTGGTAGAGGGAAGACTCGGAAGTGCTGGAGAAGGAGATCTTCATGGAATATTTATCAGTAGCCTCCCTTGCTGAATTTATCCCCACAGATGACCCAAACCAGACCCTGGTCCCTGGTCAGCAACAGTCCTCCCTTCTTTGTCCTACTTCCTCCTTTTCCACCTCTTTAGCAAGGATACCTTGCTGAAGGTTTCAGATTGTATTAGATGCAATGATAGGGCTTCTATCTATCTATGCTTGTATATTAGTCAGGACTACAGGATTACAAGCAACAGAAACTATTGACTCAATCTACAGGGTGTCCCAAAATATTTACAAAATATTCTCTATGGGCTTGGTGCCAGTAGCACAGTGGTTACAACGCCAGCCACATACACCAAGGGTGGGGTTCAAACCCAGTCCAGGCCAGCTAAACAGCAATGACAACTGCAACAAAAAAATAGCTGAGTGTTGTGGCCAGGACCTGTAGTCCCAGTTATTTGGGCAGGCTGGGGCAAGAGAATCACTTAAGCCCAAGAGTTTGAGGTTGCTGTGAGCAGTGATGCCACAGCACTCTACTGAGGGCAACATAGTGAGACTCTGTCTCAAAATATATATATATATATATATTCTCTACACGTTAGCTACCTCTCTGGAAAATTTTGTCATGAATATTTTGCTAATCTGATTAAGACATGTTTAGCTACAATTTTCAGTTTTCCCTATGTATGACAACTTTAGGGGTGACTTTCTGGGGATACCCTATATTGTATTCGATCACAACTAAACAGCAAGGGAGGTTGGAATGGACCAGGGGTGGGGAACCTTTTCATGTTGGAAGTCCATGTTAATTTACCTGTAATCAAATAAGGCTGCATTCAAGAAACTTTGGTTAGATATACTTTTTTTTTTTTTTTTGGAGACACAGTCTCACTACGTAGAGTGCTGTAACGACACAGCTCACAGCAACCTCAAACTCTTGGGCTTAAGTGATTCTCTTGCACCAGCCTACAAAGTAGCTGGGACTACAGGCGCCCACCACAACACTGGGCTATGTTTTGGTTGTAGCTGACATTGCTGTTTAGCAGTTCCGGGCCGGGCTTGAACCCAGCAGCTTTGGTGTATGTGGCCAGTGTTCTACTCACTGAGCTACGGGCACTGAGCCAGTTAGATATACTTAAAAATGTACATTCTTTTATAAAAATCTACTACCTACCTAATAATTGTAAATAATGAAAGCTATTTGTTAATTTTAAAGTTAACTAACGTTTTAATGACTTTGCTGTGTCTGCTTTTCATTGGAAAGGATTTGAATATTTGGTTGCAGCATGGAGGTCTGCAGTTTCAGCAGATCCTCTAGATGGGTATCAGTCATTTGTGAATTTATGTGGTTTGGGTTAGATAGGAGAATGTAGAAATAAGTGGTTGAAAAGCAAGAAAGCATTTTTCAGACATGTTGTGGAAGCCATGGACATACTATTGCATTTTTCCATATTTCAATTGGATTTTTCTTAGCATCAAAGAATGATTTTAAAATGTCATTTATAGAGAGCTCAATCAATTCTATCTGTAGTTTTTTTTGTTTGTTTCTTTTGTTTTTTTGGTGCTTTGCTAATATCAAGTAGGAGAGGCTGAAATGCTAATTTGAGTGTGATGTCATGATTCTCAAAGTCAGTGAACCTCTTCTTGTATTCTCCAATTAATAGGTCTATAAGTGCTACGTATTCTTCAATGATTTGCATATACCATCCTGTTTATCAATGACCGTTGCTAACTGGGGAAAATATTCATCCGAAATTTCCTTTTCTTTTTGAAGAGAAAGCTTTTTGAAAAAGATCATAGCATTTTTCAAAATGCTTAGATTTTTTTGCCACATATTATGGATAGACTTAGTTTTACCTGCAAAGAAATATTCTTCTGTCTCCTTTCATGGTGCTTAGTCATCGCACACCCAGAGCAGCCTCTGGAGTGTGAACCCCGCACAGGGCGAGACAGAGAAACAAATCAGGGGAAAATCTCACCCAACTCTACTGGGCAACTGGTCAGTTTTGGAGTCAGCATGCCCAGCGTTGAGCTCCATCACTGAAAATTCCGCCATGGCTTGCCTGCTCCATGATCTAGGGCAGCCTGATTGGGCAGATGGGGGGTGTGCATGGGGTGAAGTGGCCAAGCCTGCACAGGTGGCTCAGCTGGGTGCTGCGGGGACCCGCAACAAGTTGTTTAGGCTTGACTGTAGGATGAGGGAGCTAAATCGCAGCTTTGGGAAGTAAAGTGGTGCTTAGAAGGTGAATCTGGCTCCTTTTGCTGTAAGGAAAAGAAGGAGGAGGGCAGCTCTCTGGATGACCTGGGGCAGTGGTGGTAGGTATGAGAGCCGGACAGTCTAAGATGTGAAGAAAGGAGCACTGTCCAGTCTTCTGGCCTGGGTGACAGCTCTGAGGGTTGAACCCTGGTGACCAGGTGTCACAAATTGGGGTTTGGCTCAGAATTCCAAAAGACACAATCCCCCATGCCCTGATCCTGAATGTTAAAATCCTGAAAGAGTAAAATACCCAAAATATAATTTAAAAAAATTCTTTAAGAGCCTTTTATTTATTTACATTTTTAAAAGGAGATTAACTTCAGAAACATACAAACACAACAGAATACTTCATGGGCTACTTTGCATAATAAAAGACAATAATAACATATATTTTTGCAAGAATAGACACTGAGGTATACTAATGACCGTTGTACATGTGTAATAGTTATGAGCAGATCCATCTTATTCTTTTTTTTTTTTTTTTTGAGACAGAGCCTCAAGCTATCACCCTGGATAGAGTGCTGTGGCATCACAGCTCATAGCAATCTCCAATTCCTGGGCTCAAGCTAGTCTCCTGCCTCTGCCTCCCAAGTAGCTGGGACTACAGGCGCCCGCCACAATGCCC
>CAUYRH010130866.1:0-10752 GCA_963574655.1 Perodicticus potto | reverse complement strand
CCGTCCCTCGCCCTCACATCCCGCTAAGACCCTTGGACCCCCTGCCCTACCCCGGCCCTCTCTCCCCCTAAGACCGTGGGACCCCCTGCCCTTCCCCGGTCCTCTCTCCCCCTAAGACCGTGGGACCCCCTGCCCTTCCCCGGTCCTCTCTCCCCCTAAGACCGTGGGAACCCCCTGCCCTTCCCTGGCCCTCTCTCTCCCAAGATCATGGAACCCCCCTGCCCTTCTCCAGCCCTCTCTCCCCCTAAGGCCGTGGGACCCCCTGCCCTACCCTGGCCCTCTCTCCCCCTAAGACCGTGGGACCCCCTGCCTTTCCCTGGCCCTCTCATCCCCTAAGACCGTGAGACCTGCTGCCAACCTACTGGAAATGGATCTCTTACAATCCATCCACGGCTATTCTTTTCTCATTCACTCCAAAAAACTAAAATACAAAGACTTGCTCCCAAAGAAATCTAAAGCCCAAGTATTGACATCGGGCTGAATCTGCATAGCAGCATGTGGTTGAACTGTAGCCAAATGGTCCAGAATATATTTTTATTGTTGAGCTAATCACCAGAATAACAACCCCCAAATGAACAACTTTTCCAAATAAAAACTATAGCCTACATGTCTCTGTGGCCTGCAGGTGAAGAAACACTCAGCTCAAGTATGTTTTCTCATTTCCAGAGTCTAACTTTCCCTCTCGATGGTATCAAACGAATATATATACACCTCAGATTTTCATTTACTTTCTTGGACTGTTGTCAGGTTGAGACATCACCGGTTTATATTTTTGTTAAATTTTGTTCACATTTTTATAATCTTTCGAACAACCTCAGTAAACATTTATAAGCCACTTTCTCAAAGTACAAATTGTTTTATAATAAAGACTAAAACTAATTGGCAGGTCCACACCAACAGTGCATCTTAGAAGGGTACAGGTGAAACTTACTAAATGTAGATATAACTGCACACAATAACGAAGAAAATGCCATGGAAGCTATGTCAACCAATTCGATGAAAATATTTCAAATCGTATATAAAACCAGCACATTGAACCCCGTGATTGCATTTATGTACACAACCATGATTTAATTAAAAAACTAATAATAATAATAAAGACTAAAACTATGTTCTAGCATTTTACCACAGAATTTCAGAATTACAACTATCCAGGACACTAGTCCGGATACTCCAGAGAATTAACTCCATAGGATAGACGCAGGTGCATAAAGAAGGAGGTTTATCAGGGGACTGGCTTGCGTGTTCTGAGGTCAGCAAGTCCTACAACCCGCTATCTGCAAGCTGAAGAGCTGGGGAGCAGCGGTGTCGCTCCGTGTGACTCGGGGGGCCTGACAGGCAGGAGGTCTACTGTCCGGGGAGCTATCTCTCAGCTCCAGAACAGAAACAAACCTTGCTATTCACTACCCGTTTGTTCTGTTCTGACCTTCAAGGCCCTCAGCACTGGAGAGGCAGCCCACACGGGGAAGGACGTGCTCTTTACTCAGTCTTTACTCAGTCTTTACTCAGTCGGCAGCTTCAAATGCTGATCTCTACCAGAAACGCCCTCACAGTTGCACCTGGAAACATTTACCAGCTATCTGGGCATTCCTTAGGCCAATCAAGTTAACACATTAAAATTAATTATCACACCCAGCCGAATTCCTCTCTCAAACATCCTGCATAAGTAAGCACTCATCTTCCTTTTTAAACATCCTCAGTTATAAGCTTATAAGGCAATTCTGTTTTTTCTGCTGGTCTAAATCCTACCTTCTAGATCAATGCAAGAATCTAATTTGCCTTGCAAAAGGTAATCCCTTCCCCCATGTGAAGATAAGTGTTATCATTCCTCAGCCCACCTTTCCCCAGACAAACGCCGTGGTCCTTCTGGCCAGCTCACAACGCTGAGCAATATGAGAAATGGCTCCATAATTTCTTTGCATGTTCTGCATACAACCCAATTTCCTCAATAGGTTATGTAATCCACTGGACTTATCTCAAAGAAACAAATTTCTATATCAGTTTTCTCTCCAGAGTGAATATTATGAATAATTACAACCTCATTCTGTGAAACAGTTCTATTGAAAATGTAGGGATAGGACACATTTTAAATAATTCTAAGCATGCACTGGCCTAAATTTATTTATTTATATGTATATACATATATATCCCTTGAACTATGTGGAATTGGAGACACCGACATTCTGTGCAGTTGAAAATCCACATTTTGACTCTCCCCAAACTTAACAACTACTGATAACCCACTGTTAACCAGAAGCCTTACTGATAACATTAACGTATTTTATACATTATATGTGTTATATTTGTATTCTTATACTGAAGGAAGCTAGATAAAAGAAAATATCATTAAGAAAATCCTAAGAAAGAGAAAATGTATTTCCTAAGTGGAAGTGGGTCTCCGTAGAGATTTTCATCCTCATCTTCACATTGAGTGGGCAGAGGGTGGGAGGAAGGGAGGCTTGGTCTATATTATTATGTACAAGTATATATTTATATATGCATTTAGGCCAATATCTAAATAAATTGTATATATGTATAAATTATATGTGTGTGCTTTATTTTTTTACTAATTAAATATTGTATACATAATATTTAAATAAATTATATATGTATAAATTACATGCATATATATATATATAATTTGTTTACTTCGTTTTAATTTCATTTACCACACTGGCTGATTGAGGAAAGCTAGAATGTGATAAACACCAGGACTGCCACAATCCTTTCCCCAGTCCTGTAAAATGCCCTTTCTAAACTCAAATGCAGTATCTTATGGGTCTTGACAAAGCCTATTTGCAAAACCAAGCAAGATACTAAGCTATGTCTCTTGAGGACAGGATGTCCAGCTGCCCTAGCTCCCTTCTCAACTCACTGAGCAGAACCCAGGCTTGAGGGTGAAGAATCAGGACATGATAATAACCAACACCCTATGGTCACCATCTCCCCACTCTGGCCCCACAAAAGCCCGGCTCCACATTAGTGACAAGTGCTACTCTGAGCACGTTTCTAAGGACCAGAAATGGTGTGATATCCTAAGGCCCTGCAAAGACCAGATCCCAATCAGGAGGGGAGAAAAGGCCTGACCAGAATCACAGGCAGATCTTCCCTGAGGCATCACGGTTGGAGGCTGCAGGGGCCGCAGCTCCTTGGCCAGTTTGACCTTTTTGTGGTTGGCTAGATGTGTGTTTTTCAGGTAGACATGGGTGTCCTGTCAAACGACAACATTGGTTGTTGGTAGTCACGACTGTCGGTAAGAACACACTACCGTGCAGAATGAGAATAACGTTTTGTGATTAATTTTTCTTTTCATCCTCCAACAGCTGGCTGCCCCAACTCCTTGATTAAAGAGCTTCATCACTTCAGGATTCTGGGAGAAGAGCAGGTGAGTTAGCATCTCCAAGGCTGCTTAGGCTGTCGTGAAAGGCGGCTGCTAATGAGACAGGGCGGGCTCTCTCTAGGGAGCTGGGGGAGTCTCCTAACCCTCAGCGCCCACACTGGAGATATGTCTGAGGACACTGTTTCCTCTTCTGTCCATCAGACCTGACAGGTTATTAATTGGTACATCTGCCGTCTGCCAGTGTATTTCATCTCTGCACAGTGACAGATGAGCAAACAAATAACCACGGGAAGAATTGTGCCCGAGGGGTCGGTGGGCACAGACATCCCTGATTCGCTGTCTGTGGGAGGATGTGAAGCTCTTCTCACCGAATTTTTGTACCTTGCGTGCTGTCTGTACTTCACGACAGATAGTTTCTATACGGATGTGAGCATGTGACTTACAGGCAAAGGATGGCCATTTAAGGTAGATTGTTTAATGATCTGTTGTGCTCAGTGGGGCATGACATATTTTAAATAGATATGCTAGTAAATCATCCGGGTTGCTAAAAGCACACACACACACACACACACAAACACGTACTTACACACAAATATACTCTGACTGCTTAAAAATAACATCTCTTCAGCCTCATATGGAATTAGAGACTTTAATCTGATGAATGGATGTTAAATCTACATGACAAATTATCCTTCAAGTAATTACACTAAATAGTTAGCAACTTGCTGTTGACCTAACTTACACTCTTTCTTTTTTGATTTTTACTCCCCAAAATTGTCTCTGCCGACTCTGGCCGGACAGCGGGCAAATGGAGACGTGGTGACTCTGCTTTGTTAATGAGTCCTTGGTCCGTGTGTTTTAGTTTGGCGTGTACATGGAAAACTGCAACTGCCAGTTTCCAATATGAGATTAAAAACAGAAAGAGGTTAACTGGGAGAGGATAAGAAACTGGAATCACATCCACAGCCTTGAATTAGCAAGTTACGGTAGGGCTCCTTCATTTTTGCATATTATTTCCAGAATAGCAGGCAGAAATGTTTATTCAAATAAAGGCAAAATCAATTGTCCCTGCATTTCAGGTGAAAGTTGATAACTGACTTTCCCAAACATGCCTGTGCCTCACAGCCATCCTCCAGTGAAAGTCTAGAAGACTCCTTAAAGCAAGAATTACTGATCCTTAATCTGACATTTCTGCTCAGACAATGCAGCCTTCTCTTCGAGCTTGAAACAATATTTGCAAATTGTTTCCATATTTGTTTTAGAGTCACTATGTAATTTGTAGGGAAAGAAACCAACAGTAATCATCTCCTTATATTTGCATAAAAGTCAGGACACTTTGCATATCTCTACAGATTTAATCGCGCTATAATCAAAATTAATATTACCCTGATTAGTTATGACAATATGGTGTACCACAGCAATATTGATCCTGATTTCTTTTTTTTCTTTCTTTCTTTCTTTTTTTTTCTTTTTGAGACAGAGTTTCATATTGTTGCCCTTGGTGGAGTGCTGTGGCATCACAACTCACAGCAACCTCAAACTCTTGGGCTCAAGTGATTCTCTTGCCCCAGACTCCCAAGTACCTGGGACTACAGATGCCCACCACAACGCTTGGCTATTTTTAGAGAAGGGGTCTCGCTGTGGCTCAGGCTGGTCTGAAACCCTTGAGCTCAGTCAATCTGCCCTCCTCAGCCTCCCAGAATGCTGGTACTATAGGCATGAGCCATGGTGCCCGGCCTGATCTTGATTTCTTGAGATTTGCTTCCTTCCTTTTCCCCCCCTCATTCATCAGATAGTTACTTAGCACCAAGTATGTGCTCCACACCTTCTGGGTTACAGGGACAGAGAAGTAAGAAAGAAATCACCAAGTTCATTTTCATTGGTTATGATACATACACATAACACATTCAGTATATGTACTGCTAGATGGTTATCATTGCTATGGGGAAAAATAGAAGCAAAGTCAGGAACAGTGAACTCTGAGGACAGAAGTTTTATGTAAGTTCATCAGGGAACATCTCACGGAGCAGGTAATGCATGAACAAAAACTAAAAGGTTATCCGGAGGCATCGTGGTGACATCTGGGAAAGGAGATTGCAGAGAGAGGACAATTCAAGCACAGAGACCCCTCAGTGACCATGTGTCTGGCCCATTCACAGTAGCCCAGAGGCCAGTGTGGATGGGCCGGGACGTGTGCGGCCGAGGGAGACAGAGGAAACTGGGCAGTGTGAGGTAGCACCAGCGTGAGGTGACCGGGAAGCCAGGGAGGAGCATGATCATCCATGTCCTACGATCAGCGTGCAGGATGAAGGTGACAGATAAGCCCTGGGTTTCACAGCAGGGGGGTCCCTGGTGACCTTGGCCATGGACAGTAAGGGCAAAAGCCTTCCTGGAAAGGTTTCATGTGAGAAGAATGCAGAGGAGTGGGAGGCTGCAGATGTTGACAAGTGTTTTTGTTTGTTTGTTATTTTGGGGTTTTTTTTTTTTTATCATTTTTGAACAATAAAAGAAAGCAAAGAAATGAGGGAGCTGGGGGAAATAAAGACAGTTTTCGTTTGTTTGTTTTAATGGGAAAACCTGCAGCCTGCCCACATACTGGTGGTAATGAGGCAGTGGAGGGACCAGGAGATGGATGAGGCAGAGAGGGGACTCCGGAGCAGCGTCCCCAGGTGCAGCCTTGGTCCTGGACAAGAGAGTGGGTGGCTCAACCTGGCAGCAGTCAGGAGACAGAAAATGGCAGGAGTGCCAGCGGAGGCTGTGGCGGTGACCCTCCCAAGGACATCTGCCAGCTGCTCCTCTTTGCTCAGTGAAACAGGGAGCCAGGTCATCTGCTGGGAGAGAAGATGGATAGAGTTTTACAGGGAAAGGAAAGGATACTAAAACGGGTTTTAAGAAGGTGGGGAGGCAGTAAGCTTGGGGGGGTATCTGAACTTAGAGTGAGAGCAATTTTCTTGTCTGTTTTTCCGTCACACTGCACTGTGTAGGCAGAGATGCAGAAAGGCAGGTGTAGGATTTAATGACATTGAGGTTTTGCCATCCAATTTATGACAGAAACAAAGGAGAACCAGAGGACGGCTGGGTGGACCTGAGGGAGCAATCGTAATGACCAAGGGTGGATTTCACCTGAGCGAGCTGAGAAGTGGGCTGAGAGGAGCCAGTGGCTACAGGTCCCCATGGTCACAAAGGGCGTCTGGAGTTTGGGACTCAAGAGTTAGCTGAAAAAACAGATGTCCAAGGAATGAAAATCTTCAAACTGAGGCCAGGAAGAGATGGATGATCAGCAGGGCCAAGGTTGAGGGGAGGTCTGGGAATGCCGAGCATCGGGGGGGAGGGTTCAGGACCAGGTGACTGGAGACGCAGGGGTCACGTGAGAGGTCGGAGTGTTAGGAAAATGACCGTGTGCACACTGAGATTTTCCAGAATTGTCACCGGAGCCAACTTGGAGAGAGAAAGTGACAGTGAGCTAGGAACTGAAGGTTTGAGAAGAGAGAGAGGGAGGAAAAGGGAGCGATACAGTAGTAGCTGGGAAGGATACGCAGAGCCTAATGGTTTGAAATTGAAAGCTGGAGGTTGTAGAAGGAGAAAGGGAAAATGTTCCCACCAAGTCACAGCAGAGCAGTGATGCCTGATGCCGGGGCCTGGTACCTAAAACAGCTGAGGGGGCTGCAGGGAGGTAGTGTCCTCAGGTGCGAGCTAGGTTCTGGGTGCCCCAGAAATGGGGGTGCGGCACGGGAGTTGGGGCAGCTGTAGGATGCATTAGGCTCCTTTTCTCCTTTTGCAGTCAGCTACTGGTCTGTCTGTCTGTCCGAAGGGTGTGGGGTGGAGGGAAGAGCTGGAATTGGGTGCCGGGGGCCAGCCCAGAGGGATGTCAGGGGGATCAGGCATTCTTTAAAGACGGATACTCACAGGATCTTTCGGTCAGGGTCTTTATACCCCGATGAAGCATGTGGCACCCAGTGGCACCCACTCGGGTGGCTGTAGAAGCTCCAGAGAGGAGGTAGAGTTCAGCCCCTGTCACTCCTCCCAAGGAGGACCTCAGGCCCATCAGGAGCTGGTGAAACTCTCAGGATGTCACTGGATGCTTGAGGCAACTTCTATTAGGTGATAAAATAAAATTTGTATATCAATGTATGTTACAAGTAGCCCAGACACACCACTTTTTTCTAACTTTTCTTTTAGTAAAAAAGCTCTGCTATCTCTTAGAAACTTTGTAAATAAATAGGATACAAAGTAAGTTGCGAATATTAAGTGTTGCACTAAAACGTTTTTGATTTTAAATACTATTTACACTCCATCAATAGGTTGAACTAGTAGTAACAAAGTAAACACTAAAATAATAGGATACAAAGTAAGTTGCGAATATTAAGTGTTGCACTAAAATGTTTCTGATTTTAAATACTAGTTACACTCCTTCAATTCGTTGAACTAGGAGTAACAAAGTAGACCCTAAAATAAGTGTAACACTCGCTTAGAAAGTAAAGGGACAAAAGCTGCACAGATGCTGGTTAATTCCTGAGTTCGTTCCTGTACCTCAGAGATGCCGCTAACTTCTTTATCTGTGATTCCCTTCTGTGTTCATTGATCTTTAATAGGCATCTTGGTTTTTGAGATTTGGATTAAAAATAAAGCATTAAACACTATAAAACACAACTTTCCTAAATAAAAGTAAAGTTAAAACTTCTTGGAATTTAGAATAACACATTTACCTTAGCTTCCTGGCCCCTGCTTTGATTTGTGTTGATGATTCGTCTTCATCAAGTACCTTTCAACACCCACCTGCACGTCCAAACTCTTTGACAAAGAGATTATCACATGGCAGGAAAGTAGAGTCACTCTGAAGTTCCAGGGATGAAGTGTGATCACTGGAATCCCTAAGGTTTGGAGAGCCTGGGGAACAGTTACATTTCAGAAATACCTCCACTTACAATAGCTTTCTCCACCTCGAGTTTAATAATAAGAATTTTAAGGAAATAACTTTCATTCAGCCAATAAAAATATATTGAATGCCTTCTAATACTATTGTGCTGGTATTGGGTAAAACCAGAAAGGGGGACATCACAGGTTCCAGTCATGATCATCGATGGAAACAAACACGGTTGAGATGTGCCTCCTCCAGATGAGGAGCCGCCAAAGAGCCCTGCAACTGAGGCTGCAAGGTCATGGCTGCTGAGTATGCTGACCGTGGGCACGAGGGAGGACGTACCTGCTCGTGACCCCCCAGGGCTAAAGAGCTGGCTTTGTTCATGGCACTAAATAACGTGACTGGGAAATAGTAAGAGGGACAGAGATGAATACAAAGCCATCTAGACCGGGTAGGCCACGGTGAAGAGTATGGGTTTTATTCTAAGCTCACTGGGAAGTCCTTGAAGGTTTGGGCAGAGGCCTGGCATTGTCCAAATTCCATCCTGAGAACGTCAATCTTGTTGCCATGTGGACGTGGTCTGGGTTAAGATGCTTGGCAGAGGAAAGGAAGGAACACCCAGAGATAACGTTACAGGGCTTGGTGGTAGATTGGCTGTGGGTCAGGGAAAGGAAAGTGTTAAAATGTGCTATGTTGCTGAGATGAGCAAAATGGTGGGAAGGTGCAGGGGCACAGGGTCTGGGATTCAGTTCTGAGTATGTTGGATGTGTCTGAAGCATTGAGGTGATGAGTCAGGATTGGGATGTGTGAGTTGGAGCTCAGAGGAGGTAGAAGTCAGAGGTCAGAGATGGAGAGATAAAGTCGGGCCTCCAGCTTGTAGATGACATCTTAAATCCATAGGTGTGACCAAAAGGAGACAAGAAAGGGAGGGCCATGATCGCACCAACCCTAAGAGCACCAGCATTTGGAACTGGGGTGCCAGAGTGGCAGCTGGCAAAGGAGCCCAGGAAGGAAAGGCAAGTAAATTAGAAGAAACTCCAGAAACGTGCTGTGCTGAGAAACCAGTGGAGGGGTCTCTGCAGGGGAGTAGCTGCTGCTCGTGTTGACGGCACGGAGGGCAGAGCGCCAGGAGGTCAGGGAAGGGTCCTTGGCTGCGGCCGCGTGGCAGAGATCCCGGCGGCCCTGATGAGCAGGCTGGCAGAGGCTTGGACACAGAAGCTGGAGTACTGTGGGATGAAGAGTGAACAGAAAGAATCCCTTCTAGAAGCTTTGCTGTGAAGAGAAAGAGAGAAATGCAAAAGGTTCTTTAAAAACTGAGGCGGCCAGAGCCTGTGTCCTCACGGGGAGGTTCCGGAAGAGACAGATGGATGACTTGGAGATTCAGGACAGAGCGGAGAGTGCTGAAGAAGGGCAGGACTTTGGAAGGGGGAAGGGCTTGGACCCAGCCCACAATGAGGGCCTGACTGCTCCCTGGAGGAGGCCCCTGTCTGTGTTTGCAGCCGCAGTGGTGGGGAGAGGAGAGGAGAGGCGCCTGTGACGGCTTCTGGACGGCAGACGCGTTTCACGCTGCCGTGGCTTCTCATATAGCAGAGTGCACAGCTCACAGAAGCAGCTGCGGAAATGTTTGCTGAGTAAATGAATGTATCAGTCACGACTCCTGTCTCCTCAGTAAAATATGAAGTGAACTGTCCCAGTAAAGGCATGAGGGAGTTGGTCCACCCTACATTGGCCTCAGAAACCAAAGCTTTGGCACAACTCCAAGTAAAAGTAATAAATTGATTCTCTCCTATCACAATTTCACTTGTCTTAATTCTGCCAATTACCATAGCTATTATCAACATATGTAAAGATCTTCCTTACTCTCCTCCATAAAAACTTCTCTCTCAGATGCTTTCAGCACAAGCCTTAGTCAAACGTTTTTCTCTCAACTCATGTCTTTCTTTTGGGGAAGAAACAAGAGAAAACACACCCCTGGAGAAACATAATAAAATCACCAGGCAGCTGCAAAAGCCCGTTCAAAGTTTGTGATCAGTAATTTAAGAAAACGCAATCACTTGTGTCCCTCTGTTCAGCAGCATTTGGTGACGGGTGCACGCCCGAGGGAGGTGGAGGCAATATTTCCCAGGCCTGGGTTTTTGCCAGAGTAGTAAGATAAATAGGACCAAGAAGATCCATGTCTTCTAAGGGGTGTTTTGGTGGCAGATAATGGACTTTATGTCAGATCAGAAAGAGGGTGGATGGCCCAGGAGAAAATGTCACATCAGTTAAGTAAGTAGAAGTCTGTGGAAGCTGAAAAGTTTAAGCAATGTCCACCCTTTGGGTCACACTTTAGGCAAGAGATCTGGAAAGATAAGAGGTGGTAGTTGGAAAGACATCTTTAGAATTGGGATTTCAGAGGTGGCACAATTTCTCAGGATGAGGAGACTCTTGGATGAATCGTGAGAAAAGAACGGTAAGAGAAAGGTCAGCAGGATGCGTGGAGAGGCCTGAAAGAGCGGGCGGGAGGGTGGTTCATTCTCACAGGGCTTCGGGCCACCAGAGTGAAGACCAG
>CAUYRH010130864.1:0-13991 GCA_963574655.1 Perodicticus potto | reverse complement strand
AGACCCAACTAAAAAGGAGAATTTCAGACCAATTTCACTCATGAATATAGATGCAAAAATTCTCAACAAAATCCTAGCCAATAGATTACAGCTTATCATTAAAAAGGTCATACATCATGATCAAGTAGGTTTCATCCCAGGTATGAAAGGTTGGTTTAACATACGCCAAGTCCATAAATGTTATTCACCATATCAACAGAAGTAAAAACAAGGACCATATTATCTTCTCAATAGATGCAGAAAAAGCATTTGATAAAATCCAGCATCCTTTTCTAATTAGAACACTGAAGAGTATAGGTATAGGTGGCACAGTTCTGAAACTGATCAAAGCTATCTATGACAAACCCACCGCTAATATTTTACTGAATGGAGTAAAACTGAATGCTTTTCCACACAGAACTGGAGCCATACAAGGTTGTCCTCTGTCACCACTACTATTCAACATAGTTCTGGAAGTTCTAACCAATGCAGTTAGGCAAGAGAAGGACATAAAGGGCAAGCAAATGGGAGCAGAGGAGGTCAAACTCTCCCTCTTTGCTGAAGATATAATCTTATACTTAGAGAACCCCAAAGACTCAACCACAAGACTCCTGGAAGTCATAAAACAGTTAGAATCTATTAAGAGATTTCTAGAAAGATAAGACTTCTGGCACATCAGAGGGGGATCCTGAGTGGGTGGACCATGTTGGATTTTATATATTGCTTTTCCTATGGAAAGGGAGTTTTGGGGGAGATGCAATGTCATAACCTTTTGGCAGCAGGGGTTTGAAGGCAGTAGTTAATTTTTAAACTGCCCATGTGTAGGAATGAGGTCTTTTTTGGAGTGTGTTCTTATCTCTTGTTGTGGCAATATAGGTGGAACCCTGATCAGATTGGATTTTATGAGCCTGTTTTGGTCCAGAGAATGTAGTCTGTCTTTAAGCTGGTCTGTGAGCCTAATTGGACCTAGAAAATGGGGGTACCTGTCCATCTCTGAGTGGTGGGACCTGGTATCTAATCTCCCTCTCTGAATAGAAGCCCAAACTGCTGCTAGGGAAAAGGGGTGCTGATAATTCTGGCTGCTTACAGCTTGATATGGATGATGACAAAAAAGGGGCATTTAGGAGTTCCTCAGAGGAGGACGATCCAGGGGTCCACAGTAAATACAAGTGTAGATTGATTGTGTTACTGAGTAGTTGATATTATGATACCTGGGAAGACAAAAGCTAAGGAACGAGACATAAAACGCAGGGTACTTTGGACACAACAACTTATAAACCATCCTAAAGCAAAAATAATCCCTACATGAATAACTAAGGCTCTTAACCAACCTAAGTGAGTTAACCAAGAAAATAATTGACTAAAATCAATACTGAAAAAGCCTTTCCTTCCCCCCCACAAAAAATATAAAAATCCTTCTCTTTGGGTGATATCACTAAAAGTACTTATTTTGTATGTGGTGCTTTATTAGTTCAAAACTGTCTGATAGGTTAAAAGAAAACATTCCTTTAAATTCTGCACAATGATAATTATGTCTTAAAAGTAAATAATGAGTAGCTGCTCACTTTTCTAAGACAGCTTCCTGGACTTGTCCAAGTTCTATGTTTAGGGGACCTAATAGCTTGTGAAGTGGCATTAAAGGCTTTTATCATGATCCAAGGTAGCCAACACATCTCAGTGTTTAATTCAATTACCACAGCTGGCATCACACATAAGGACAAGGAAATATACTCAGCTAGGCTGAATAGGTGAACAGCACTCTGTCAGTCTTCTGGGAGATTAAGATCTCAGGCATATGTGTTCCTATCCCTTCAGGTGTTATTCAGGTCCCATGCCTTGGGCAAGAAAGATACTAATTTCCATAGAGAACAGGGCCCTCCAGTGACATTAACTAGAATATAAGAAAAGCCTGTTGCTCACTCAGCCTTAGGAATTATAGTATATTCATTGGCATAAGCCATGGTAGTTCTCTTATCACATTGGAGCAAGCTATTAGTTAAATTGGCAGAGCTGATCCTGAGAGCTTTACAGAATCTTCTCCAGGGGTAGCTGTTTTAAGGCAGATAGAAAACATATTCTTTTCCTTGGTCCATCTTGGTGGTCCTCACCCACACAAATTATGATAGGGGAGGTTCTTTTGACTTTGGTGGAACACAGTGAAGTTTCTGAGCACCTCTAATGGAGTACAAACTCCTATTAAACAAGATATAAATACCTGATCTATATGAATTCCTTCTGCTAGACAAAAATCAGATACAATCATAACCTTTTTAGCCAAGTAAGTCCAAACATTCTTGTCTCATCGATTTTCCCAAGTTCCTAGAGTCAAAAAAGTTATGCAGGGGAAAGCGATATGTCTCTTAGCTATTTATTTACCACCAACTGGTTCTGACATCCACATATGAAGCAGAGTGTATCAGGTTCCATTAGGGCATGACTTGGGTGTGACAAGACCTGGTCTTAGGTTTAACTGTGGCAGGAGAGGTAAAAAGTAAGATATGAACAGATTGATGATATGTTTATTCTTTTCACCTATCATTCAGTAGATTATGCTTCTAGGGTTAACATCTATCTTTAATAGGATAAGGCATAAGATAAGATCCTGTCCCACATTCACATACATTTCTGTGTAATCATTGTATCTTTTCTTAAAAGTGGAGTGAAGACTTTTAGGTTTGACTAGAAAAACATGAGAGAATAGCCAATTCCCTAACTGTGAGAATTGAGAGAAAATTTGGTAACCAGTCTTCCAGATACCCCCATGATAGTTACGGACTTGGGAACAAGGTATAAATTGGGTAAATCTTCAATACCTTTCTAGGTAACTTAAGAAAAGCTGAGGTATTTTTTTTCCTCTCCTAAGTGAAAAAAATGCAGCTTAGAAAAATTCTCAGAGTCCCACCAGGGTCCTCAAAAGTATCTATCTGTCACTCTGACAGGCACCTGGTCTTTTTCAGGTGACATATTGATACAAATCATAGGTCACCCCACTTTCCACCCTTTCTTAAAGCTTCAAAAACCTTATATTTCTCCATGGACAAACTACTATCCTAACTCCTGGAAGACATTTACATACTTATCAGGATTATCTGAAAAGTTTCCCAAACTATTCTTTAATTTATTTGACCTTGATTAAATGGAATGGGGTACACACTGATGAAGTTTTTATATTACCACACATGCAGGATTAGAGGATATCTTTGGCACTGGCCTTTTTCTTAGGTTCATTCTCCAACTCCCCTAAATTTTCTGAGGAAAATGGGGAAGGTGTCATTAGTGAGTCAACAAAAGGTAGCAGTGTTTACCTTAGAAATATCTGATTAGTGCGAGAGACCACCATGGATAGAAGGGCTATTTTCTCTCCCTTGCGCAAAATAAGCCTGTGAGATAGTTCAGTGTAACCTCTGGTGGTTATTGCTTGGCACTGAGGAATTGCTTTAGTGCTGAGTTTTAGTAGACAGAAAAATTAGGTATTCTTTATTTAGAAGTTCCAATACTGGTAAAATGCCTAGCTTCCTAGAGGGGTGTGGTTTCCAAGAGTTGAGGAGAAATTCTCCATCTACGAGAAAAGACACAGACAAGCCACGTCTGGTCATCATCTTTTCCTATGCTTTAGCCACAGGGAGTTCCCTCCATTAGTTGCAAGAGGTTACTCACTCCAACCATAAGTGTGATCCCTTCATGTGCTGGAGAATGTATCTACTAAGGTACATGAGCATCTCACATTGAGACACTTGACCAGATTGAGTCACGCTTACTGGCATAGTGATTTCCACCCAGTAGGTTCCTCTTTTCCACAGAGAATTTCATCCATTCCCCCAGTTTCATTGCATTGATGTCAGAACTGGTTATTCCAGTAACCTCTGAGTTTGGACTATTGATTTAAAGCAAGTGTCCTCAAACTTTTTAAACAGGGGGCCAATTCACTGTCCCTCAGACCGTTGGAGGGCTAGACTATATTTAAAAAACAAAACAAAACAAAACTATGAACAAATTCCTATGGACACTGCACATATCTTATTTTGAAGTAAAAAACAAAATGGGAACAAATACAATTCACACCGAAGCATGTGGCCCGTGGGCCATAGTTTGAGGACTCCTGATTTAAAGTATCCAGAAGAGAGAGTCTTAAAGTATATCAACTTTTCCCCTTTTCTCACCCATATACTATTCCACAGTGCTTTTCTAAAAACTTTACGACTTCACACAGACCATCCTCAAAACATACTTGGACCTTCTTGTTTTTGTCCCAAAATCTTCCTTTTAGACCAATCAGTTATTTTAGGACAAAAATATCCTATCTAATTCCTTCCTATAGAACATTATTCTCTTTCTTTGTAACTTCTGTGTTTATGTTTATCTCTCTTCTTATTGTTTCTTTTCAACAATACATTTCCACACTCGATAGCATTTTCCCAAGTTTCCAGTTACAAGACACAAAAGGAAATAAGTTTCTTTTCTTGTTGCTTTCTTTTCAGATCCTTTAACTTAGCCATTTAAATTGCTGATGAGGCATTCTAGCAGGGAGTTCCTGCAATGTCCCTTCCACTATCCCCGTCGTGAACAGGTCTTTCATCAGACATAGGTGTAGAGCAGCCCCTATGTCTGGTAGCGTACCGATAAGCACTGTGCACCCACCCTCTTTTCCAAAGAAAGTCAGCAAAGAAATAATGGCCAAACTCAGTAAAGTCAGAAATGAAAGAATTAGGTTTGAGAGACATTTTAATACCATAGCAGCAGGTTGACTATTTCCTTCAGTGAAAACCTTTGCACCAGAATTATGCATAACCAGCTAAAGTCCTAGAAAACCTGGCAAGCCTTTGAACCTTTCCATCTACACCAGTTGAGAAAAAAAGAAAAAAAAGTACTAAGGTGCCTTTCCTTATTTGTTAAAGTTTTGTTTTCAATTTTATCTATTTTTTGAAGAAGGAATTGACCTGTAATCTAGGATTTAGTGTGTCTCAATCTAAAGTGTATTGCTTGTATTTGAGGCTTCTCAGTGTTTCACTACTCTTATGTCTCTCAGTTTCTCTCTCTGGGGTCCAAAACCTCTAGGAGGGCTAAAAAGTCCAAGTGATCAGCTCTTATATGTGTTTTCTGGACAAGCTACCTTTTAATTAATTTGTGAGGGGTTTTCACTATAGCATCATTCATGCCTCCTTTGGGAATTTCCCTAGGCAACTCCTATGCAGGCTCCTGGTCACCCAGGGATGCCTTTCAGGAAGAATAAAGTGCCCTTTGTTTTCAGTCTGAGAAACTAAGCACTCATTTAACTAACAGCAAAACAGCTCAGTTTCTTCTTTGTAAAGGCACAGAAAAGTCAATTGAGATTAACCTTGGAGATGACAGGTAAATGGCCAACAAACACATGAAAAAATGCTCATCATCTTTAATTATCACAGAAATGCAAATTAAAACTGCTTTCAGATATCATCTAACTCCAGTAAGATTAGCGTACATCTCAAAATCCCAAAACTACAGATGTTTACATGGATGTGGAAAGGAGAGGGACTACTTCTACACTGTTGGTGGAATTGCAGACTAATACGGCCTTTTTGGAAAGAAGTTTGGAGAATTCTCAAGGAACTAAAAGTTGACCTACTATTTGATCCTGCAATTCCTCTACTGGGTATCTACCCAGATGATCAAAAATCATTGTACAACAAAGACATTTTCACAAGAATGTTTATTGCAACCCAATTCATAATTTCCAAGTCATGGGAGCAGCCCAAATGCCCATCACCCCATGAATGGATTAACAAATTGTGGTATATGTATACCATGGAATACTATGCAGCAATAAAAGAGGATGGAGACTTTATATCTTTTATGTTTACCTGGATAGAACTGAAACATATTCTTTTTCATAAAATATCTCAAGAATGGGGGAAAAACAAGGTTCCAATGTACTCAATGAAACCAATATATAATCACTTACACATTCATATGAATGATAAAACACTATTATAGTCCAGAAAGGAGGGAAGAGAAAGAAGAGGGGAGGAGAGGGTGAAGAGCAGGAGGAGGGAGGCTATTTGGTGGGACCTCACCTATTGTGCACAATGGAATGGTACATTTCAAATCTATCAAGAGTAGAGTATAAATGTCTGACCACAACAAATAAGTAAGTGAAATGATAAAAAAGGAAGTGGTTTATTGCCTATCATATATGGAAAGAGTCCCACTATGTGATGAGTGTGATAAGAAGACACTTTCATACTGTATTTTTGAGAATATACATTAGTAATAATGTTCTGAATATATTCTGTTAATATAAAATGTTATGGGTTACATGGTTTTGTAAGAAGATATGTTCAGAAATTTATTAGAAATATGAGCTTAGAAATTTATGTTCATGGCTCAGCTCCAATAGCATAGTGTTTTGCAGGGCCTGCTACATGCACCGAGGCTGGCAGGTTCAAGCCTGACCTGGGCTAGCTAAACAATGGCAACTGAAACAAAAATGCAGCTGGGTGTTTTGGCAGGCACCTGTAGTCCCTGCTACTCAGGAGGCTGAGGCAAAAGAATCACTTAAGCCCAAGAGTTAGAGGTTTCTGTAAGCTGTGACACCACAGCACTCTACCGAGGGCAACATAATGAGACTCTTTCTCAAAAAAAAAAAAAAAAAAGAAAAGAAAAAGAAAGAAAGAAAAAGAAAAAAATTATTTTCATGTATAGAAACATGTTATTATTTATATTAAAATGATTAAAGACTTGAAAAAAAAAGAATAGACAACAGTTAACACCCTTTAAAGTGCACTTAAAGCAACTGAGAAGCAACAGAAAAAGTCAGCAGAAGCTTTAACTATGCACACAAAACAGTCCCTTACGGACATGCAGTCATTACTAAACAAAGCATGTGTTAAACCACAAGGAAAACACCTTTTTTTTTTTTAACTGTTTTTTTTTTTTTTTTTATTGTTGAATCATAGATGAGTATATTAGTGAAATCAAGGGGTACAATTTTGTTTGTTTATTTGTTTGTTTTTCCAGTTTTTGGCCGGGGCTGGGTTTGAACCCACCACCTCTGGCTTATGGGGCCAGCACTCTACTCCTTTGAGTCACAGGGGCTGCCCCAGGAAAACACCTTAAAGATTCAACTGGGTCCCTCTCTTAGAGTGTACAAGAGACCATTTCGAAGTAAATAGCAGGAGGCTTGGGACCCAGGAGACATGGGCCAATAGCAAAGGAGCCTACGTGTGCATGCTTGAAGGGACAATTGCCAGAAAGTCATTAGTGCCATGGGGTCACAACCATTGCTGAAGACCCCAGGAGATTTCTGTCTATTGTTTCCATCTATCCTTTAGCTCTCGACCAGAGAAAGATAGTGGAAACGGAATGGGTTCAGGAACCTATGAACCTTCCCTTGCATACCTTTGCTTCACACTCCTTGTGGGGGCCCCACCCCTTGCTAGAGATGAGGGGAATTTAAGGGCCAATTCCCCAGGAGCTTATAACCTATGAATTACCGGTCAGGTCAGAATCTGCACTTCTTGCTCTTACTGTCTGCCATGTACCCCATATTTTAGATTCCATCACTATAGAGAAAATAGGATAGAGACAAGCAGGGGTCTGATTCCTTACTGCAACAGTAGATCTCAAATCTTGAATGGGTCCCCAAAATATGAAGCCAGAATCTCTCTCTGCTGGCTTCTAGGTCTTGGATATTCAAACAATGAAATCATGGACCACTGCAAGTCAGTGATAGGATAGATTTTATTGACTGATAGATAAGAAGAAAGATAAGGCCTCTGGCGCAACAAATGGGGGATCCCAAGTGGGTACCTCATGTGGGCCTTCTGCTTAGGGGTTTATATACCACTTTCCTATCCTGCAGTCAGTGGAGTTTTGGAGATATCGAATGTCATATTCATTTGACACCAGGGGCTTAAGGGCAGAAGTTAATTTTATAACTGCCCCTGTGTAGTAATGCAGTCTTATTTAGGATGCGTTCTCAACTCCAGGTGTGGTCACTTAAGTGGACTACTTTTTATAAGCCGGTTTGGGCCAGTGAATGTGGTGTGTGTTCATGTTGGTCTGTGAGTCTACTTGGGCCTAGAAAATGGGGGTCCCTGTTCAGCTCTGAGCAGGGAAACCCTGTATCAGGAGGAGAGAGCATACGTCCTATGAATTTGCTATCCCTAACTTAAGCAATCCCAATTCCTCTTCTGGTGATCACAGAAGTGTATGTATATGCAAGTAATGAATCTTATGTCCTTTAGCAGGATTTCTTTTGGTTTTAACAAATGAAGTGTTATATGGTTCCCTGAATGATCACTGCTTTTCTCACATTTCAATGCCATCCCTCTACCCCAACTCCAATTACTTTAACTGACTTGCAAAGACTGAATTCTACTCAAATTTTATATCCATCCATAGGTCTAGCATTGAATTTTGAGCCCCAAATCACATTCTTCTTTGTCTCACAGTTATACCAGGGCTAAAATCTTGCCTTGCCATTCTAGTTCCCTTCTCTTTGTCCTGTGCATGAGATCCTGCACTCAGACAACCACTGATTACATACATGGATCCTGGTATACATAACAATTTACCTGAATTATTTATAAGTTCTTCACAGAGAGTTGGCTCATACTTAGAGACTTATCAATGGACTGCTTGCCTATTGATTGGTCAATAGTCAAAGTGATATAGATGATTGGACAATGGGAATGTACCTGATTCAGAACTAGTCAATTCATTGGTTAGGTAGAAATCAGTTTTTTCTTTTCTTGAGATTACTTGAAAGAAGGGATAGAAACTTCAATACAAAGGAAGTGTGAGGCACAGTAACACAGGGATTTAAGTTCCAGATACATAAGGATATACTGTTTAAAACACTACGATTCAGAATCATGTAATTTTTTATCTGTTTAACTTTGAGTCTTTGATAATTATAGATAAAAATCCCACAAAACAGGATGTGCCTAACTTCAAATACAATTAAAGTAATGAGTTCATACTAAAATTAGGCTCCAGATCTGATCTTTTGTATGTAAAAAAATAATTTAAAAAACAAAGTAATTTGCACTTATAGTATAAAAAGTCAAATGATACTTAAATGTGCATTACCAAAACAAATAATCCTTCCTAGCTTCTCTTTTCTACTCTACAGACATTTTACCTATGTCTCAGAGCTGTTGAGTCAATGTGCTGTTATAATACTTGGCCTGTCTTATAAGTGTTAAATACTTATGTACCTTTTCATATAACATCAAAACTATATTATGATCCTATAAAAGAATTGAATACAAGGCAACTTCTTGTCATATTTAGCAGAGATCTTCAAAGATATCATTTTTCCCCTCAGTCAGAATGAAAATCTTGAAAACACTGAGAAACAAACTAACAAGTTTCTTTAACCAAATGGAGAAAGACCAATTAAAAACAAAAGCTGGGGTGGTACCTGTGGCTCAGCGAGTAGGGCGCCGTCCCCATATGCTGAAGGTGGCGGGTTCAAACCCATTCTTGGTCAAACTACAAAACAAAAAAATAGCCGGGCATTGTGGCGGGCGCCTGTAGTCCCAGCTACTCAGGAGGCTGAGACAAGAGAATCGCCAAAGCCCAGGAGTTGGAGGTTGCTGTGAGCTGTGTAACGCCACGGCACTCTACGGAGGAAGGCGATAAAGTGAGACTCGGTCTCTACAAAAACAACAACAATAACAAAATCTTACTTCTCCCACTTCCCTTCATCTGTGTCTGAAGACCCATATGGATAAATACAAAGTTGTCATGTATAAGGCAAAGAATATGATGATTTGACCATCAGAGAAAGGTTTACATAGTAAAAGGTCATAATAATTATAAAGAAAGGGAAACTTCCCTTTCACTTTCTGATCAATATACATCTTGTTTAACAAACAACAAATACTTAATCTCCCAGGAGACAGGGAGGTCATCTGCTTTTGCAATTTGATCTTACCTTGAGATTATCAGGTGATGAATTTGCTATAAGAAATGATAAAAATCATAATTCTTCCCACCCACACAAGTATGTAAAACCAATTTCCCTGTTCAAATTCCTGAAAACTAAACATGCCAACATGGAAAGGCTATTTATCATGGCTGTCATAATTAGGTTCAATCAGGGAAGTCAGTTTCCTTTCTCAAATGACAAACTTCAAGTTCCAACCCAATAGCACCATTTTGTAGGATATGTTTAAGAACCTCCTTTCATTTATCACTATTCCCAAATGTCAGAATTATCAGAGGAAAGGGAGGTGTTCCTCATTCCAGTTTACTAAACTAAAATTACAGCCATAATTTTACCAGTATTAAGATACTGCCTATCTCTTGATAAGAGAACATTTTCAAATTAGTTTTTTTTTCATTACTTTTTCATTTCTTAAGGTGAGGTAGTACAGTTCATCAAGACCATTAAGGAATTTTTTTTCCTGAATTTTTACTTTCCAAGTAAGCAGTCAGCTACTACATTTAGCCAGATAACGGATATGTGAAATTGGCATTAGCAGAAAAGGGGATTAAATAAACCCCAGGTTTTCTTTATTTCCTAGTGGTGCAGTGAAAGGCAGAGAACAATGTATGGATGAAGCAATTGTCTGCTAAACCACCAGCTAACAGGCTTTGTATACACTTTGTATGCACTTACAGGCTAAATATAGAACTGAAAATTTTCTTAAAAATCATACAGATCATGCTAAACATATCATCACTTCAATTAAAAAGAAAGACAAGAGTTTGGGTGTGTGGTGGGAGACGGTTAGATGAGGAGATTCTGTTTAGTGAGATATTCTTATAAACAGGAATATCATCTGTTTAACTACTCAGGGTTAAAAATCTTACTGAAAGAATGCCTGCTTCCTTCAGAAGTGTAATTTAGTGATCTCAATGGGTTGGATGAAAAAAAGACAGGGAAAGAGGGAAGTGCACATGGCATCAGCCAACCTGCTACAAACTCTCTGTGTGTATTTGGGCAAGTCATTGAAGTTTTTTGGATGATGATTTCTTCATTTGAAAGAAGAGATAAGGGCAGTGCCTATGGCTCAGGGAGTAGGGGGCCAGCCCGATATGCCGAGGGTGGCGGGTTCGAACCCGGCCAAACTGCAACAACAAAATGAAAGAAGAGGTAAATATTATGCACTTATGAGAATCCAGGAAGGCAGTGTATGCAAGTATTACTAGTTTCATACAACAAAAGATGAAAACAAAGCACAGAAATGATGAACGGCTTTCAGAAACAATGATTGACAACTTGGTTCACATGGCTAATACATATCATAATCAGTCTATGAGTCTAGGCATAATTAGAGTCCTGCTCCTGACCCTGTGATACAATCATTACTTATTTTCTAAGGATCAGAATCCAATTAAATGCCTTTAATAGGTCAATTGGGTAAAGTGATGTCAACATCCTTTGCATTGTTACAGCCCCACGGAAACCTATCTATTACTGCACTTAATTCACTGCATTGTTTATATTTTTGTGTCAATCTCCTTATTAGACTGTGGGATCCTCAAGGATCTTTCTAACTGCAGAATCTAGTCCTGAGTACTGAAACATAGTAAGAATTCAGATAATGTTTGTTTTAAGAGAGTAGGAAATAAAATGGAAGGAAGAATAGGCATTTCAGAAGGAATAGGCATCCCAGAACTTTGGGATGCTGTTATTTCCTTACTTCTTTTGTACAACACCTGAAAAAACTTTGACTTTTTGAACTTCGTGACAGTTTGAGTACTGGATAAATGAGAGCTTATAATGATGCCTAACTAATCTGAACTTCTTGAATGGTTTAATGATAAAGCAATCAGCCCAACCATCTCTCAGGCCAGGTATCAGTTAATCAATAGGAATGATCAGGCTACACCAAGATTTTCTAACAGCTGTCAAAGCTGACTAATCAATGACTGTTTGAAAATCACAACGAAGAGAAAAACTTTTTCTTCTCCTGGGGATTTGCTGTGAGAAAAGACCTTGGGTAGGAATTGGAATATTTAACTCTCAAATTATCTAATTATTATTAGGAAAACTATGTAAAATGAGGAAACGGAGGAGGAAGGGGGAACTTAGGGACTTAATTGTACTTATCTTTTCACTCTTAGGAGCAAATGCAAAAATATATCAGATGCCAGACTTACTAGATTTTCTCAGGGGACTCTAAAAGGTAAGGAGGAGAGAAGAGAGAAATAATTAGGAAATAAGGATAAGGGAGAAGAAAGCTAAAGAGATAACAATGGTGTGCAGAGCCTACTTCTGTAGCACTTGGGAAAAAATATTTCTCAACAGCTTTCTCCTCTTTGAAATATCCTCTCAGAGGAATAGTGAATTTGAATCACTGTGAGAACACCTTTATTCCCATTCTTCAAACACACACAATCTTGTAAGTTTCAGCTCTTCCTATACCACCTACTGTTTTCACACTCCCTGAACTCAGACCTATTGATGGTATTATGGTGAAGAGTCTGTCATTGTTTCCCTTATAAACAGTATTTACCCCAGATTTATTAGTTCAACTATTTCTCATCCCATAAGGCTCAAACTTGGCATTGAGCATATGAAGACAGATGATTTTTTAAAGTGTTACTGCTTTTTTAAGCCCCAAATAATCAAAATCAGTTATCAAAAGTACATTCTTCTTCTTCAGAGGTTTTAAAAAATCCCTTCATTTAAAAATAGCTATTAAAAACAATATTAGTAATTTGTTTTTGGGCAGGGAGGCCAGAGCCATTGAAGATGTTTTGCCACAATTTGGCATGCAGTGCAGAATTTGAGGAAATTGTTAAGGGAAAAGTATGGGGAGAAAATTTGAGTAGATGTTTTAAGATTTTATTCCTCCTTGCTCCCAAGATATACTACAATGACTCAAGTTGCAAATGCTGTCAGAATTCTGTCTATTTTGCTGGAGTAGGTGCTTTTGCCTCAAAGGCAAGTTACCATATTTTGCCATGTATAATGTATTCCTGTGTATAATGAGCAACTACGTTATGGGCGCATACTTTCAGGAAAATGCCCCTTAAGAAAGTGGCTGGCTCTAGGTCAGAAGAAATATATCTGGAAACAGCTAATTCTTGGGAACATGGAGGTTTCATTGTCCTCTTGCACCCATTCTGTGAAGGCTGCCCCTTTCCTCTCCCTGGGAGCCCTTCTGGCCCTGCCATGTTGGAGGCCATGGCAAAGATGGCCACATGCATGGTCTACAATGCAGGAGATTCTGAGGTGCTTGGCTTACAGGTAACCTAGCCTGCATGTGGCTCCAAGTCCCCTGCATGTGGTTGGGATGCAGGCTTTTGCCCTCATCCTGTATGGCCATTGCCTGCCTCCCTAAACCTGCCACTGTCCCCTTCCTGTGCTCCTCCAGCCTGCTATCAATGGATCCTGAATCCTCCAAGACTGGAAACATGGGTGCCCAACAAGCCCAGCAGGGAGGCCACAGTGTCCCAGAAGGCCCACTGGGCTCTCTTGCTCACAAGATATACTTCACATGTATAATGTGCATCTTTATTATTCCCTCAAAAATTTGGAGAAAAAGTACATATTATACACAACAAAATATGGTATACACTCTGGTGGAAAGGATTATTATACTAATGTTCCAACATGTTCATAATAGATAATTCCTTTAATTAATTTTTGAAGATAGTCTTATGCTTACTGTGTTAAGAGTGGGTAAATGAAGACTACTATTTTCAAAACTCTCATTTTGAATTAGTGAATTTTGCATTAAGCGTTAATATTACCCAACTACATGGTGTCTGTTTTTTTTTGTTTGTTTGTTTGACATGTTTATTGAGATATAATTCACATACCATACAATTCACTCATTTAAAGTATTCATTAATTTTTTTCGTATATTACATTATTAATTTTTTAAGTTATGGTAAAATATATAAGCTTTTAACTTTTTTTTTTCTTTTCTTTAAATGTAGAGTATCAATGTCTTTATATAGTGATTAAGAAAATGCTATGAGGGCTATCTCTCACAGTATGATCAAAATGTTTCTGATTGTATATGAAGCACATTCTGCCCTATGATTGCACCAATGTACACAATTATGAT
>CAUYRH010130859.1:0-22263 GCA_963574655.1 Perodicticus potto | reverse complement strand
TTTGTCAGAGTGCCATTACTAGAGCTGTCATTCTTTTCTGTTCCTTTCTCTCTTTTTCCTCCTTTCTCTCCAGATCTCGGTTACAAAAGACCGTAGTGGCCGTTCTAAGAAGATTCTCCAGGTTATGGTCTGGGGCTATAGTCAATTTCTGGAGTTTTCTTTGGATGTCTGGGGCCGCTTGAGGGATAAATTTGTCTTTTAAAAAAAATCTGGCCCTCTATGAAGTCAGGTGTCAATTGGGTGTGTTTTCTCATTGCCTCCCTAAGCCTCTCTCTCTCTTTCTCTCTCTCTCTCTCTTTTTTAATTATTAAATCATAGCTGCGTACATTAGTGCAGTCAAGGGATACAATATGCAGGTGTTTGTTTGTTTTTTGAGACAGAGTCTCAAGCTGTCCCCCCTGGGTAGAGTACCATGGCATCACAACTCACAGCAACCTCAAACTCTTGGGCTCAAATGATCCTCTTGCCTCAACCTCCCAAATAGCTAGGACTACAGGTGCCTGCCACAACACCCAGCCTTCTTTTTTTTTTGGTTGCAGTTGTCATTATTTTAGCTGGCCTGGGCCAGGTTCAAACCCACCAGCCTCGGTATGTAGCTGGTGCCCTACCCACTGAGCTACGAGTGCTGCTTGTGCCTTACTAAGTTATATACCTTATTTATGGTACCTGCATTTTGTTAGGTGCAATTCTAAAGTAAGAATGGCTTCATCTCCCTGTTAAGCAAAAGTACATCCAACTAAACGGTGTATTTTAGGAATTATAATTAGTCCAATGATGCTTTGATCACTCAAATTACACTTTAGAAGTTCTATTCACTCTGGGAGAGAAGAAGGAGAAACATTTGGGGCAGGTACACAGGAGCACTTCCAAGTTCAGGGCTGACTTATGAGAGTACAACCTGTGCCATTGCATGGGTCCCACTCTCAGAAGGGCCCTGACTTGACTAGAAAAAAGTTTAATTTTTTTTAAAGGCATAAAGGTTTAATGCTCTGCTGTCATGGTTCGAAATTCTTGGCAATATTATCTTTGCGCTTGTGTTTTGTAAGTGAAATCCATTCCACAGGACAATGGAGTGTATGTGTGATCAGAAGAGAAACGTGGAGGAAAGAAAAAGCTTTATAGTACATTTAACAACATTTTAATCTTGCTTTTTTGGACAAGGGATCCCTCATTTTCATTTTGCACTAGGCCTTGTAATTTTGTAGCCAATCCTAGGTAAGGTTCTATTTCTTTTCTTTTCTTTTTTTTTGTAGAGACAAGAGTCTCACTCTATCGCCCTCGGTAGAGTGCCGTGGTGTCACACAGCAATCTCCAAATCCTGGGCTTAGGCGATTCTCTTGCCTCAGCCTCCTGAGTAGCTGGGACTACAGGTACCCACCACAACGCCGGTCTATTTTTCTATTTTGCAGTTCAGTCAAGGCTGGGTTTGAACCCGCCACTTTCGGTATATGGGGCTGGCGCCCTACTCAATGAGCCACAGGCACCGCCCAAGGTTCTATTTCTTAACCTAAGTGATAAGTATACAGGTGTTTATTTTGTCATTATTGTTCCTTAGGCAGTTCATATTTATTTTATACTCTTCTGGGTATTTGATACTTTTTATGAGGAAAAAAAGAGAAAAAGAAAAAACCCAAATGCTGCTTTCAGAGCCTGAGACTCTCTTTTCTATAATTTCAGTAAGGGCTGGTCTTTCTTTTGGAAATGGATTTTATTTTTGGAAGCAACTAAAAGTACTTTCATGATGATTCAGGTTAATGACTTTGATGGAACAAATCACTTTAATTCACACATGGAATCATTACTAATGTTTTAATCATATTTTTTTAGTACGTAGCATTACTAGATTGCTTATAGGGGTGGGGAATCTGCAGCCTTGTGACTGAATCCAAATCCTTTTCATAAGGGGATTTATTTGTTCTGTGGATTGAGGGGCCACACTTGAGGATTTGGAGGGCCACATGTTCAGGTTCTTTGCTTCCAAGTTGACTCTTTTGATTGGATCAACGACTTTGAGAGCATTAATTTAGAAATTAGGAAAATCACTTTAAAGTCAGTTCTCTCCACAGTCCTTAAACATTGTGAAAGCACAGTAAAGATTCATTTCACAATTTGATCTTCCAAACAATTTAGGGAAATTTTACGATACTTATGAAAAAAGCATATTTATTATTTGGCAATGATATGCGTGAAAAACATAAACATATAATATAGGGATTGTCCTGGCAACACTACTCCCCACCGGTAGATTTGAGATAATGTTAGCAAATGACTTTTTTGACCTTTAACTAATCAGTACCTTTTCCTCTACTCTACTTGACATGCAGTCGGTCTCTAGATTTTTCTTTCCTATGACAATTTAATCATTCTTTCTTATTAATTTTGATCAAAATAAACAAGTCTTACTTCTCATTATGTCTGAATACAACAGCAATCTCTACCACATTTAATCTGCAACCGTGCTCTGGGCAATAACTTCCAGCAATGGTAATACAGTGTATATAATTACAGTCAGCTCTCTGTATCCCTGGGTTCTGTATTGTGGATTCAATAAACCAAGAAAAAAAAAAAAGTATGATTGCTTCTGTACTGAATGCGTACAGACTTTTTTCTTGTCATTATTCCCTAAGGAATACAGCATAACAACAATTCCGTGGCAATTACATTGTATTAGGTATTATAAGTAATCTAGAGATAATTTAAAGTATAGGGAAGGATGTGCAGAGATGTTATGCAAATAATACACTATTTTTTATCGAGGACTTGAGCATCTGTAGATTTTGATATTTGAAGGGGGTCTTGGAACCAATCCCCCCATGGATACTTAGGGGCAAGTATATATGCTAACATTCATGAGCTACATTTTTCCTGATGCTGGTGTTTTATTTTTTCTGGGGGAGGAGTAGGGCAGAAGAATAATTGTGGTAATGAAGTAAGGTACCATGAGATCTGCCATCTGCCTTAAGGGCCTGGCCCTTCCAAGAAGAGAAGGTGTGCGATTATGGCACAGTCACCAGGGAGCTGATCTCCAGGGCTAAAGACTGGTGTGCTAGAGACAGCTTGGGACAGCTTGCTAGAACCCGTTTGTGCCCATCACTTCCCAACTCCATGCTCAGTGGGTTTGCGTATAACAGCTTACATTGGCTATGCCGGGGTTATTGACACTAGGGGGACTAGCAAATGCAAAGCTTTAACATTTTTTTGGGAAAGCCTGTTGTTAAACATTTACCAGCACACCCCTGTTTGAAGCCTTGAGAGCTTAGACCAGAGCCTGTTGGGAGGGGGCAGCAGCCAACCTTAGGAAGCCTGGGCCGATGTCCTTTCCATGGTCATCTAGCTGGTCATACTGCAGGAAATAATCCAAACAAGGACCAAGCTGGCAGGACCGTTGCGGAGAGCACAAACCAGCAGGTTGGCTGGCTCTTGAAAGCTAAGGATGAACTGACTTTATCCAATATTTCTTTCATTTTCTGCTCAGGAGGAGCAAAGTGTGTCCTTCCATGGGCAGACCTGGCCTGTTGTGGGAACTAAAAAGCTGTCAGTGGGCACCCCACAGTGAAAATAGATGCCTTTTTAAAATGAAAATCACATAATCTTCTTTGATACTGCTTATCATTTTTGGTTCTTCTGTGACTCAACATGAAAAAAACAGGAAATTAGGTAAAGAACTAAATCTTTTTTGAAAAAAGAAAAAGAAGTGAAAGAAAATCTCAACTAGGATTGCTATGGAAGGAACAGTTTGGATAGCCTTTTCATATGTCTCTCTCTCTTTTATTTTGAGACAGAGTCTGACTCTGTCACCCTGGGTAGAGTGTCATGGTGTCAGACCTCACAGCAACCTCAAACTCTTGGGCTCCAAGCAATCCTCTTGCCTTAGCCTCCCAAGTAGCTGAGACTATAGGTTTGCACCACCATGCCCGGCTAGTTGCGCTATTTATAGTAGAGACAGGGTCTCCATCTTGTTCAGGTTGGTCTTGAACTCCTAAACTCAGGCAATCCACCTGCTCAGCCTCCCAGAGTGCTAGGATTACAGGTATGAGCCACCACGCCCAGCCTCCTTTTTATATGTCTTTATCATGTTGTGAAGCTGTGTCCTTAATTTTCCACTTGATTCTGCATGATTTTACACATCCTAGGGGAATGTGTAAAGGGAAACTCTTCTAAATGGTACAAGTTTGGTCACGCTTGGTGAATTTGGATGGATGGATTGAATGTGCCAGGTAAAGATAAATGTTGCTGAAGAAATTCAGAGCTGACTGTGCACTGTACGGAGTCTCCCCCGCCTTATTATATTACCTCTGCCGATTTGAAGTCTGAGTGTGCAGCCCCCATTCCAGCTGACATTAGCTGAACCAAACGGAGAGGAAGGTGGATCGAATCCACTTTGCAAAATGACACAGCCAAAGGAACACCCAGAAATGTATAGTTTTAAATATTTTTGCCTCAGCATAAACAAAATGACTTATTTTTCTCCTTTGAAGATTAATATCCAGTTTCCAGTCTCATTAAATTGTCTTTTTTTTTTTTTAATTCAAAATTGACATTTTTTGGTCACCTCAATTTTATTCACTTTTAAATTTGTGTATTTTAAAAAAAATTCTCACTTTAGAAATGTCTAGAGATTCTTTCTTCGTGTGTGAATATATATGGGGAAGAGTCTGGGTTAACAGTAAAAGGAAATGTGAGAAATAGATAGCCTTTAATTAAATGTGTGTTGGATATTTGGGGAAATTTTCCAAGTTTATTCAACATTCAGGCAACTGCCATCTTTGTAGGCCACAGCTAATGTGGGTCTCTGGAGAAGAAAGCTCCTAATCCCAGAACTTATTAAATGCTAAATACCTTGTTGAAGAAAGATTGAAGTTGAAAATGTCAACACTAAAATGTCAGAAAATTCTCAAGTTATCATAGCAATGTTAATTTGCTCTCCTCGTCAGCCATTTTCAAGTTAGTAAAAATGCTATTAACAGACTGGGAAAAGGCAGCTCCCTCAGAGCGACAGTGGGTAAGATCATCTTAATTAAGCTACAAGATGCCTCGATTTCCTGGCTGGACACAGAAAAGACTTTGTGGGCCCTACAGAACAAGAAAAAGAAGGCTCTTTGTGATACAAATGGAGGAGGGGCATCTGTGGCTAGAAAGTGTCAGAAGGACAGAAATGCTCTGATAGGTTCTGAGCCCCAAAGCTGGCTGTGGCCTGCCCCATTCATTGTTTGATCATTAAGAAAGTTAGTAGCAGCTGGCTTGGCGCCTGTGGCTCAACGGGCTAAGGCGCCAGCCACGTACACCTGAGCTGGTGGGTTCGAATCCAGCCCGGGCCCCGCCAAACAACGACAGCTGCAACCAAAAAATGGCCGGGCGTTGTGGCGGGCGCCTGTAATCCCAGCTGCTTGGGAGGCGGAGGCGGGAGACTCGCTTGAGCCCAGGAATTGGAGGTTGCTGTGAGCTGTGATGCCACAGCAGTCTATCCAGGGTGACAGCTTGAGGCTCTGTCTCAAAAAAAAAAAAAAAGAAAGTTAGTAGCGGCTGAATTTTATGCCAGCTGTAGAATGTGCTGTTGAAAGTGTCCTTGGGACTCTGAGAGACTTAGAATCCAGGGAGGGTCATAGAGTAATGGGGCTTTGATCCCAAGGCTCAGGGACTACTTTAACAAGCTAAATCTTAAATCTTTTGCTAAACAGTCTTTAATTCCTGAATTGCCCCTAGAGCTATAGCCAATGCCATTGGTTTCATATCTATTCTTTTGTCTTCTGCCAGTACACTGTAAACATATAACTGCTGATAATGGTATCAAGTCAACGGCTAAATCTAAAATAATCCGTTCCAAGTGCCTCAGCACTGCCCCGGGGAGGGCAGGTGGACAAAATCACCCGGCAAAGAAGGGGCAGGATTGAGATTATATTGTGCCCCTGGTCCTCGCTAGCTGACTAGATAATCATTTAAATCTTTTTAAATCTTTAAACTAAGCACATTATTTAAATCTTTGACTTGGAGCTTGTGAAATAGAAATAGGATTATAATAATCATACCTATTTCAGGAGAGGGTGGGACGGGTTGGGTAAATTCCCACCAATGACACACTGCGTGGGTAAAGGGCACGCTCCCTGGGAGGAGCACACACCCACCACACAGACTTCAACCTTATAAATGCAAACTATGGAATCTGTTTGTACCTCCACATTGATCTGAAATAGAAAAAAATAACACCTACTTCACATTTGGTGTGTGTGTCAAATTGGATGAAGTAATAAATTTTGAATACTTAATCTGGTATTTGCCCTAAGACATTACCATGTGCTTCTTTGGCCTCCATCCCTGGCCACTTCCTATCTTCTTCCTGGCTAGATATGCACCTTGTTCTAAAGATTTAAAATGGTATGCTTTTTACATACTGTTTCCTTCTCTTCAAATTCTCTGAGAACTCAAAAGTCTGTGTTTATCTACTTACCTAAGATTTTTTTCTTTAGGGAGAACAAGAAATATTAAAGTGATGTCTAATTGGTTCTTTGCAGCCAAAAACACCCCTAAATCTGTTTCCTTTGAGTCTTTGAAGAATTTCAATTTGTATCAAGTCTGAGGACTTATAAATGGAGGTTGAAGGTAGGTTCCTTAGGGAAGTAATCAGAGGCATTCCACAAACTCTAATTTGGTGATTCTCCACTCTGACTGCACTTCGTCATCCCATGGAAACCCAAGAGTACAAATCCCCCTGAGAATCAAGAGCCTTTGAAAACCTCACATCATTTGACTCCAGATTCTACCTTTAGGAATCAATCTATCCTAAGAATAGAGAGGTGTGGACAGAGATACCTGCTCAAAGCAGCTCATGCATTTTTTTAAAAAGCATCTTCCAAGTCTAATTAGAGAAATAGAAAGTGGTTACATGTTGTATGATATATTTATAAATGATTGCAGATTCCTTAAAAATTACACTGTGCTATGCTGTGGTGACAGAAGTCAGGACACCATCGTTTAGTGTTTGGTTATAAGAAAGAAATAAAAAAAAAAGAAGTTGGGATGCCATTACCCTTGGGGTAAAGACAGTGACTAGGAGCGGGCCTGGAGGGGGCTTATGCGGTGCTGTTAATGTCGTGTTTCTTAATCTGGGGTGCTGATTATACATGTGAGAGTTTGTGAGAGTTCATCAAGCTGGATTCTTTTGATGTGTACACTTTTGATAAAAATTATGGTAAAATACACGTAATGTCAATTTTGCCATCTCAACCAGTGTAAGTGTATAGTTCAGCAGCATTAAGTACGTGATACCCATCTTTTCATCTCGCAAAACTGAAACCCTGGATTCATTAACCCACAACTCCTCATTCCCCACCCCATCCCCCAAATAATCACCATTCTTCATTCTGTCTGTATGAATTTGACCACCACTCTATGTACCTCATATAAATAGAATCATACAGTACTTGTATTTTTTTTTTCCAAACAGGATCTCACTCTGTGGCCTAGGCTAGAGTGCAGTGGTGCCACCATAGTTAGCTGCAACCTAACTCGTGGACTCAAGCAATTCTCCTTCCTCTACCTCCCAAAAAGCTGTACCACCACACCTAGCTAATTTTTAAATGTTTCTTGTAGAGGTGGGTTCTCGCTATGTTTCACAGGATGGTGTCAAACTCCTGGCCTCCTGGTCTCAAGTGATCATCCCACTTCAGTGTCCCAAAGTGCTGGGATTACAGGTAAGCCACTGCACCTGGCCAGTAGTTGCCCTTTTGTGACTGGCTTATTTCACTTACTATAATGTCCTTAAGTTTCTCTCATGTTATAGCATATTTCAGAATTTTCTTGCTTTCTAAGGCCAAGTAATATTTTATTGTATGGACATCCCACATTTTGTTTATCCATTCATCTGTTGATAGACACTCGGGTTTCTTCCACTTTTTGGTGCTTGTGAATCATGCTTCTATAAACAAGGGTGTACAATTATCTCTTTGAGACCCTGCTATCAGTTCTTTTGTGCATATACCCCAAAGTGGAGTTGCACTTTTTATATGTATGTTATCCTTCAATAAAGAAAACTTAAAAAATACTGATGCAGGATTGGCGCCTGTGGCTCAATGGGCTAAGGCGCCAGCTATGTACGCCTGAGCTGGAAGGTTCGAATCCAGCCCGGGTCCGCCAAACAATGACGGCTGCAACCAAAAAGTGCCTGGGCGTTGTGGTGGGCACCTGTGGTCCCAGCTACGTGGGAGGCGGAGGCAAGAGACTCGCTTGAGCCCAGGAATTGGAGGTTGCTGTGAGCTGTGATGCAACAGCACTCTATCCAGGGTGACAGCTTGAGGCTCTGTCCCAAAAAAAAAAAAAAATACTGATGCCCTGGGCTTCACTTATAGAGTGTCTCACTAAATGGTCTGAGTCAACCTGGCATCAGATTTGTAAAGCTTTTTCGGGGAATCCCACACACAACCAAAGTTGAGAACCCCTGACTCTGGAGGTGCATTTAGTACATTCATGCAACAGCTTGCAGAGGCTATGAAAAAGTAGATGCCAGGGCCAATGCAATCTGTCTTCACACCAGCCTTTGCCTGGTGGCTTTCCTGACCCAGCTCTACCCCTTAACTCGTGTAACAACTAGGTTCCAGTGATTGGATCCATCACATGGTGACCTGGACCAGGATGGTATGTCAGCCAATTCGCCCCTCCTATCAATTGTAGATAGGGGAGATGGCACACAGGGGGTCTCATGTTATTCCTTGCCAGAATAAGTGGGCAGGGCTGGTCTATCTACCTAAGGAATAGGCAGGTGGATGCCTCTGTGATGACACGGAAGGAATAGCTGGGAAGTTCTCCATAGCACACACACAAAAACACACAACTTTTCTCCCAATAGCTACCTGCAGTCTTTCCTTTCTTCTTTGCATAATTTAAAGTCCTACCAACCAATGAGAACTGCTTTTAAAAGCCAGTTTGGGCTAGGCATGGTAGCTCATGCCTATAATCCTAGCACTCTGAGAGGCCAAGGCAGGAGGATCATTTGAGCACAGGAGTTGAGACCAGCCTAAGCAAGAATGAGCAAGACCCCATCTCTCCTAAAAATAGCATGGTGGTGTATGCCTATAGTCCTAGCTACTTGGGAGGGAGGCTGAGGCAGGAGGATTGATTAAGCCTAGGAGTTTGAGGTTGCATTGAGCTGTGAGGCTGTGATGATACCACTGCACTCTAGCCTGGGCAACAGAGCAAGACTGTGTCATAAAAAAAGCCAATTGGCCCTGGAAGGTTTATACAATCAGTCATTCAAACCGTAATGTGAATTAGTTCAAAAAGATGTCATTCAATAATATAGCTGTGATGTCAAGACATGAAAGCAGAGGTTTTCAGCCTCTGCACTGTTGCTGTTTTGGGCTGGCTGATTCTTTGATGTGGGGAGCTGTCCAGTGCATGGTCAGACATTTAGCAACGTCACTCAGTGGCCTCTACCCACCGGAGAGGGTAGTAGCACTCTGCCCTCAGTTGGAATCACTAACTCTCTAGACATTGACACATGTTCCCCCACAGGCAGAGTTCACCTCACCTCCACTCAGCTGAGATGCCGGAATGGGAATTTTGATGGAAGAAGCAAGAAAGAGAAAGTTTGCAACGTAGAAAACTTAGAGGCGGTTAGGCCTGGAGAAGATTGATCCCTCTAACTTGATCCCTTACAGTTTTCTGCGGCCAAGACACAGCTCATGACAGCTGTGTATTTTCACTCTTTTACCAGACAGGAGAGGGGAGGACCCCTCATGACAACTGTGTCTTGGCCGCAGAAAACTCCCCTTCTGGTTGTGGGGCTGCAAGCCAGGTGTACCCTGGGAGACAAAAGGAGACCTGAGACAAAGTCCAGCTACTGTGACATACTGCCTTGAGGCTACATGGAAGCCATATCATTGGCACCAATCGCCCTCCTCCCAGCTCCCTGACTGCCTCCAAAATGTGCAATGTTGTGAGATTAGGACTTATTATGGGAACCATCCTGCCGCACCCCTGCGCCCACAAAAATATCTCCATCTTTTCATGGTGACAAAGCTCATTCTGTTAATGCCACGAACGTGGTTCTTTCACAGACACACATCTTGTCATTTATCACATTTAAGACAATAATACACATTCCCAAAGTTCCCTAATTTAAATTTGCCCCCATGTTGAAGGACCCTGGGCTGCTCCCATGGAGGCATCTTTAAGTCCCGTGCACAGACAACAGACAGCGGGAGGCTCAGCTCTGCTCTTCGCAGTGACCTGATCCGCCAGCACCCTCCTCCCCTCGGGTCCCTTCCCACGTTGGAGCAAGAATCTCACAAGCCTGGTTTCTGCCTTTTCCCCTTCCATTTTGTCCTCTTCACCGGTGGCCTCGCCCCATTGGGGTTATGGCCTCCTGGCCTCCTGGTCTCAAGTGATCATCCCACTTCGGGAGGGATGTCCAGCCACTCTGTCCCCTGCGGGAGGGATGTCCAGCCACTCTGTCCCCTGCAGGCAGGGAGCCGGCACACTGCGGCGCACACACCGCCCCGGCCTGCGCGCCGTCAGCTCCGCAGGCTCCTGGGCCGAGTGGGGCGGCCGTTTCGCAATGATAGCCGAGGAGTAGACACAGCGTTGGCCCCAGGAGGTCGGCTCAGATCTAATAGAGGCCTGTGCAGGCTTTCAGGTTCCTCGGCCCACAAGCCTTGACCGCTGTACAAACGGATTTAGCACACTAAGGCCCGACTGTTTGTTTAGGGCCTTTATTGACTCATTTCTCGCGCTCAGGCAGGTGGCCTGACCCAGGCATTGTTCCGACTCGGCTCTCCTCCGTGACACCGCGGCCTCCCCGGTGAGAGTTCCTTTCTTTCCTTCATTTCCTGGCCCTTGAAAAGTCGGGCAATCCACTCACACGTACAGGTGTAGTGTTTCATTTTTAAAGAGGCGCAATTCACTCTCGTCAGTATTTTCAGCTGTCGAATCGGGTCTGTTGGGCAATAGGGACTTCACGTCTTGTCCTCTTGGTCAAACCGCAGGGCCATTTCCCGGGTGATGTGACGTGTGCTGTCTCTGCTCTGCCGTCTTAACTCTTCCCCTCCTGGGCCTCATCTGTCACTGCCTCTCAGAGTGCTCCGGTGTGTAATTAAGACACACAGAAAGCTTTTACAAATTGCCTGTGGCACTTGGCTCCACTATGGATTTGGGGAAAAAAAAATTCATTTATTCGTGGTTCGTTGGGACTGTAGTATCATTTATTAAATGTATACTTTGTGCAAAGTACTGTGCCTAGTGGATTATTTTCTTAGAAGCTTTGGTTCCTTTGTTTTCATCATAAACTTTGGGGCTGGGTATTTTCACTCTTTTACCAGACAGGAGAGGGGAGGACCAGAGAGGTGACGTGGCGGCCCATGGCCCCAGAGTGTCTGCAGACAGAGCAGGAGTTCAAGCCAAAGTCTGGCTGTCGCAGAGCCCGCCCCGCTTGGCACCGCCTTCCCTCCCTTCGGCTCACTGACCTCCCCTGTGGGCCAGAAGGAAATGCCACAGGCTCCAAGCAGGGGCAGTGGTCACATGGAGCCGTCCAGTGAGCTGGGCCCGTAGTGGCACAAGAGGGTTACTGTGTTCGTGCCCCTCCGACTCCACCTGGCAACTTCTCCCCGTGGCACAGAGCCAATGTCCTGTCTTCTCTGTGGCCAGAGCTGTCCTTAGACAACTTTCTAGAGCATTCCCCTCAGTGTCACCTGATCTTGCTGGTACAGGAAGTTGAAAGCAGCGCACACAGGTCCAGTCACACCCTACGCATTTATTTGCATACCACTCACAGGCACACACTCACACGTGTGCACGCTCAGGCATACAGACGTACACACAAATATGTACACTCACACATTCACTCACATACCCACCCACACACACACATATCCGCACTCAATACACGCCCCCCACACTCGTTCCCTTTCCCTTCCACGTACTCACGCACATACATCACTCTCAGGCCTGCTCACAAATGCACTCACACACTGACACGACCCCCCGTGTACACAGATTCCCACCCCACACCTATGAGACTCACAAGCACAGTTACTCCCCGTGAATTCACATGTGCACACTCACACGTGCACCTCCAGCTGAGTATATACCTCGGCGCAAGGTCGACCCCCAGCACCCAACAGCAGAAACTGCCAGAGGAGCGGGTAGTGTGCTGTGGGGTTTGGTGACTGTCCAGGGTTACTCAACAGAATTGGGGAACCTGCAGGAAGGACCCAGGCCTTTTTGTGAGGAGAGGTGACTTCTGTCCTAACTGTAACTGCCCAAGGTCTTCATGAGTCAGGTTTTTGGCACCAGGCCCTTAGTTCAGAGCAAACCCTTCAGGGCCTCACTGGAGAGTTCTAGGACATTTGAGCAAGCAGCTGAAATTCTCTTTGCCTTCATTTCCTCATCAATAAAATGGGCATAATAATAGTACTTGTCTTAGGGCATTTTGAGTATTAAACCAGCTACTACACATGAAGCTGGCAGACCAGGGCAGGGCACATGCATGTTCAAAACCAGTAGGCTCTGCATGGTGTGGGCCTCCCCCCACTATTAACCAGCTGCGATGAGTCCTAAAGGCAAACATCAGTTTGAGATTTTGATACAGAAATGAGGTCCAAGGAGAGATTAACTGAACATTAGGGGCTTTCTGTCCTAGTGGCTACAATCTATAAAACCCTGAAAAATCTTCAGGACAGGTTAGGGCTAATTGTTGCCATCTCTGGGAATGCCCAATGGTCACTTGGGTATGATGGGCAGCATCACAGACTGCTGGAAAGTCAGGATTTGTATTTTGCTGTCCCTTCTCCCCTTCAGTTGAATGAACCCTCATTTTGTGAGAATTTTGAGAAACCCAGTTGGAGAAGAATTTTATTTTTGTGCTCCACTGACTTGTAAGCAGGTAGAATCTAAGAATTAATACATTTCATTTATGATTCAAGGACATTTCCCCTTAAAAGTTATGGAAGAAACTGATTATTTTAATTAAGAGTAGTTGGCCCAGTGACACTGTTTTGCTCTACGTATTTTTCCTTTGACGAGGTCTGGGATCATTTTTCAAGCCTAAGCAGTCTTCATTAACCCAGTCACCTTCCTTTTCCAGCTTGTCATCTGCTCAGGCCCCCCTGGCAGTTACTGCTTTGGCAGTGACCCTGGACTATGCTTTCTCTTTCCCTTGCTCTGTAGTGGTCACCTCGATTCTATGAAAGCCTTTCCTTCAGAAAGTCCCACAAGGAACCAACCAAGTAGAAATGGCTCCTTTCTTTTCCTTTCTGCCTCCCACCCCTGAGTTTGGCCAACACTTGATCAAAAAGGCACTATTTGCCTTAGAATTCCAACTATTCCTTATCAGAGCCCTCATCTCATCAAAGGAGTGACCAGAAAGAGGCTATTTTATAGTTTCTGGAAGCACAAGTTCCTCTCATTCACCCCATGAGAGACAGATGGAGATCACATGAGCAATTGGCCTTTATAATTTGCTTTCCCACATTTACAAAATAATTTCTACCTAAGCCTAGAGAATTGTTAGAATGATATTCACTGAATGCTAATAATAGTTACTTCAGGAGAAGGCATGCAGGGTGATTTTTATTTACTATATTGATTTCTGCTTTTTTACTTTTTCTGTATTGATTGATTTAAAAACAAGCATGCATAAGTTTTGTGAAAAAAAAACATTTAAAACTTTTTTTAAAGAGATGGGATTTCATTATGTTGCCTAGGACAGCCTCAAATTCCTGGGGTCCAGGAATCCTTCTGCCTCAGCCTCCTGAGTAACTGGGCCCACACATGCATGCCAATGTACCACTACACTCAGCTTAAAATAAAACCATTTTAAGAAAGAATTTTTAAAAGCATTCACACAGCAATATTGCTATAATTTTCTTAATTCCTTTGGGATGCACTGTTTCTTCCCTGTTAGTTTTTGAGCACGTCACTCAGCTGGCTAGTTAACTTCAAAATTCAGGAAAGCAGTGTTTTTTCCCAAGCTTTGTTCAAGGCAGGTTTTGAGGTGAAAAAAGAAGAGCTACTCTGAATGTGAAGACAATGCCCTCCTTCATTTTGGAAGGTATAGTTGAATTACATCGTAAACTGATGAAGCTTTTGTAAAATACACCTATGGTACATATCTTTTTCTAGGTATATGTTTGTAGGACTGCTCTAAAGATAACCAAAATGGTCAGCTGGGAAAGAGTGTTCAGAGCTTACAGACGGTAGGCTCCTCCCAGTATCTTTAAAAAGAAAGGGAGTCTTTGTATAAATGAATGCCATTTTGCCCTCAGTGGCTTCATCAGCTATGCTTTGGATATACATTCTTGGAGTTGATTTCAACCTTTAACTGAAGTATAAAATCCATAGAAAATGCAGATATCATAAATGTATAACCGAGCTCATTTTTACAAATTAAACATTCCTGTGTAACAATACCTCAGATTAAGAAACAAAATACTACTAGCCCCAAGAATTCCCCCCAAATCCTCTTCAATCATTCTCCTCCATCCCAAGGGTAACCATAGTATTAATAGTTTTGTTGGTTTTATACTTTATGTAAATACATCTAGCTTCTGGGTGGCGCCTGTGGCTCAGTGGGTGGGGCACCAGCCCCATGTACCAAGGGTGGAGGGTTCAAACCCCGCCCCGGCCAAACTGCAACAAAAAATAGCAGGGCGTTGTGGCAGGTGCCTACAGTCCCAGCTACTTGGGAGGCTGAGGCAAGAGAATCGCCTAAGCCCAGGAGTTGGAGGTTGCTGTGAGCTGTGTGACGCCATGGCACTCTACCAAGGGCAATAAAGTCAGACTCTGTCTCTACAAAAAAAAAAAAAAAATTATATCTAGCTTCTTTCTTTTAAACTCATGTTTGTGAAATTCATCTAATTTTGCATTTAGTTGTAAATAATTCGTTTTCTTTTCCATCTAGGATTTTGTTGTGTAAACATGTTACAGTTTGTTTATCCATTCTTCTGTGGATGGTCAGTGAGTCACATACAATTGTGAGCTGTTCTGATCACACTATGGACATTCTAGGACATATCCTCCTGGGAACTATATGTATGCATTTCTGTCGGGTACGTGCATAGGAGTGAAGTAGGGTATGCAAACGGTCAGCTTTACTAGCTACTGCTAAACAATTTTCCAAAGTGGTTCTACCAATTTATCACCATGTAAGAGAATTCCCAAAAAATTAAGAGGGAGGATTTCAGTTTTTACTAGATTTGTGCTGGATGGTATCCCTGGAAGTACTTGCCTCAGCCTAAAGATGGTGACACAGAGAAGTCCTTCCAAGAAGTCCAAAAGCACCACTCATTTTTCACATTAATTTTTAGGTCAAATCATTGCTATAAAATAGATGGAGGTATAGCTCATGCTGATTTTTGAGTGCTGATCACCATTCATTTTTCACATTAGTTTTAGGTCAAAGCATTGCTATAAAATAGATGGAGGTATAGCTCATTTTGATTTTCCTTGAAGCTGAAAAAAATGCTACAAAAGAGATCAAAATGCTTTTGCTAAGCCCACTGCTAAGCCCCATATCTCCCACTGTAGCCCCAGAGCTTTGATTTTAGGTTCATGTTCCTGCCTGTGAATTTGTTACAGGAAAGTCTTGCTCAGACTCAGGCTGGCATTTCTGCTATAAAACTGCTAGCTTCAAATAACAAAGTCTAATGCCATAAACCCTTGTTGCATTTGCCAGGCATCCAGAGGGGTATACTCATAGACTGTCTTGAGTTTTTGACAGTTTTAGGTTTTTGTGACACAGGGTGTCACTATGTCGCCCTCAGTACAGTGCTGTGGTGTCACAGCTCACAGCATCTTCAAATTCTTGGGCTTAAATGATTCTCTCGCCTCAGCCTCCCAAGTAGGTGGAACTACAGGCATACCTGCCACACGCCCAGCTATTTTTTTGTTGCAGTTGTCATTGTTGTTTAGCAGGCCAGGTCGGTTCCAACCCGCCAGCTTTGGTGTATATGGCTGGCACCATAACCACTGTGCTACCCATCCAGTTTCTTCTGCTCATCAGACTCAGCTGGGCAACTTAATTCATTTAATTGACAAATAATAACTGTACATATTCATGAGGTATACAGAGATGTTTCCATTCATATAAGGTATCGTGATCAGTTCAGGGTAATTAGCATAGCCATCATCTCAAACATTTATCATTTCTTTGTGCTGGGAATGTTCTATGCCTTTCTTTCAGCTATTTGAAACTATGGTAGAATCTGTATAAGTTGACCACCCAGGGGACTGTAACAAACTGGTCAACCCACAGAGGTGGTCAACATAAGGAACTAGGCCTACTGTACTCATATATACAGGTGGTACATGTCCTGTCTTTAGAAACCGTGTCAACTTAGGGAGGTAGTTGACTATGGAGCTTCTATTTATATAATATGTTATTGTTAATTATCATTATCCTGCAGTGGTGTAGAAAGCCAGGACTTATTCCTCCAAATCTAGCAATAATTTTTATCTTATAACAAATCTTTTCCTATATCTCCCTTCCCTTTAGCATACTCTGTTCTACTTTTTATTTCCATGAGATCAACTTTTTCGAGTCCACATATGAATGACAATATTCAGTGTCAGGAACAGCTTTTTAAACTACAGATTTCCCCATTCTCTCTATAGAACAATTGAATGCCTTGGGATCGAGACTTGGGAACCCCTATTTTATAAAGTTCTCAAGTGGCCCTGATTCAAATGGAGGCTATTAGTAAACATTGAGAATCACTCTTGCTCTCAGAGAGTTTTAAACAGTGATAACCATCCAATACAAGTATTATAGCAAATCCCTGAAAGTAAGAAGAAAAAATGAGTTAAAGATCAGACCGTTTTTCCTCCTTTAAAATACTATGTTCCAAGGATGATTAAATATCCTTAGGTAACATAAACCCAAGTCTCCTGGTTCCAAATGTTACTTATTTCTCACTGCCCCCCCAGTGCTCTGGGAGTCTGAAAGCCCTCTAAAGGCCAATGGGAATTAAGCATTTTTCTACCTCTCAAACCGGTCCATGAGTCTCTCTGGACTCCCGTCCTTCCTCCTTCCCTCCTTTCCTCCCCTTCTCCCTTCCTCTGATTTGCTGTGATCACCCACCCACGTGGCATGTGGATTCATACTCTCCACTAGATGAAAAGTCCAAATTCCTAAAGGTAAGAAGTACTTGCTTTGATCTACTCTTACTTCAAAGGGGAATTGTTTTATTTTGAAACAATTCCACTGCCTTCAATACCCTATTAGCACATCCTTCAAAATATGGCTTTAGATCTTTGGTCTATATTCTATAACGTGCCTTTACTTTTTCCTGACTAAATTTAGAAGTGTGCCATCTTATGAGTAGTTCATTTACACTCTCTTAGCAAGTTATCAATGTTCAAATAAGCACAGGGAGGGGCTCAGGGTGTCCCTCCTGGGTCTGGTGAATGGTAAAAACAACTTCCAATATACCAGGAAATAACTTTGTTCAGCCTCAGCAGCTGGCTAGGTGGATACGTGTGTGTGTTTGCTTGTGTGTGGCAGAGGTCAGTAGCAGACATATTTTCCAATAAACTTTTTTAACAATTGTTTTCATTAATGGCAATAAAACCACCCACTTTGTTTTCAAACACCTAAAAATTATTCAATGATAAGAAATAGTTTGTAGGCACCCATTGGGTACCAGCAGCTTCTCAGACAAAGGGTCCACAGTAGAAAAGGAGACAGATAAGTTCCTGCCCCACCAAGAACCAATTAAACTTACAGTCACTGTTCTAGAAAATGTTTAATTTCTAGAAGTTGCTCTTAAATTTAATACTTTACATCACTGCTGAACCCACTTGGCCTTTCTGAGGCACCACACGCCATTGTTGGTTCCATTTCTGAGTATTTGATCTCCTCCTCATCTTCGTCATGTCCCCTTTGAAGGACTGTGACATCTTCTCCCCAGCTCTCTGGTCCAAGGTCTCCAACTATTTTTTTTTTTTTTTCATCCTAATACTCTTTTTTCATCCTAATACTCTTTTTATTTGCATATCTGTGAACTTTTCATCACTTTTAGTTTGTTCCTCTTTTTCACTTCTTTTTTTTATTGTTGGGGATTCACTGAGGGTAGAAAAAACCAGGTTACACTGATTAGGGTCTCCAACTTTGAATCTAGTTCCATCTTTCACTTTTCCATTATCTTTTTCTCCTTTGCAACTGTAAATAATAATTGACAATTGCATGGGTTTTTAAAACATTTACAGAGGAAGTTCCAGCCACCATCCGCATCAGCCAGCGCTCACTGAGAGCCTGGTGCGTGCTGGGCCTGGTGCCTGGTTCCAGCCCTCATAGTGAGTGCTGAGACTGGTTCAGGCAACACTGTCGGTGCGTGACAAATGGCAATGCAGTCTTCTAATCCTCCATTCTGCTTCTTTGCATCTGTTGCAGGTGGTTCCCTGGGAAGCAGACCCCGAGACGAAGATTAGCTGCAAGACTTACAAGGAACACTTTGGGGACCGGGGTCTGTGGGAGGGAAGAGGAGGATGTGGCGCTGGGCAGAGGGGATATCAAGGTGCAGCACAATCTTGAAGGAAGTCTCAGCCAACCCAGCTCAGAGCTCTGAAGATGGACTCCAGAGCGGTCCCCTTGTGAAGTTGGACTGACAACCGAGGGCTGTGCTCACTCTCGTCCCTCATTTGTGAAGGGGCATCCAGCGTGCCACGGCACCCACATTCCATCCCACATGTTCCATCCCATCATGTCCACTGATGCAACTGACCTGACTTGCGGCCTTGAGCTCATGGACAGGGAGAGCTGAGCTCCTGAGGCCAGAACCATTGCCTATTGCGGGGACAGAGGTAGAAGGGGCTGGAATGGGTCTAATCAAATCCCCGCAGACACATGAGCACAGACCAAGTCAGGCCAAGGCAGGCGGCCCTGTCTCCTGCCTCGGGTCTTTCTGTATAGGTGCTGTCCCCCCGTGTTCTTCTCCCCGTCTTCATGTCTCTGCTTCCACATGACATTCTCTGCTGTTTCCTCCGGCACCAATCTAAATTAAGACCCTGGAGACCCACTTATTTAATATCTTGAACTTTGCCTCTGTAACACCTGTTACTCTATTATTATTTATCCCACATTTTTTTCCTATTTTATTGGAGCCTCATTTTCTTTTTACTATGGTATCCTTCACGTCCAGTGGCTGCTCAATACACACTTTTAAAATAACTAAAATTGCAGTGGGAGTTCCATCAGGGTTCTTTGGTCGCAAGCCACAAAAAATGGACTCTTATATTATTAACCACAGGGTTATAGAAAGCATGTGTGGGACCCCAGGACCTCAGGGAGACCCTGCCTCTCTGCCCCACTTCCCCTCTGGGGCTTCCTGGATTTTTCCTAAATGAACTACCTGGACAAAGGGCAGGGGAGGAGTGACTGACCCTCAGTGACCCCATGAAGATGAGCAGCGCTGTGAGGTGGCATCGGAGAGTATCTGCTAGCACTTAGGCTGATTTGTTCCTATTTTCCACTTATCCCTCCTACTGTCCCCTCAGCTCGGGACTTTCCGTGGTCACGTCCAGGGTACCATGAGTGTGTGTACGCAGAATGCTAACTCCATTTTCAATCAGCCTGAGAAGAATGTAGTGAGTTGGATAAACTGCTGCCCAGGAAACTCCCTGCACATCGGCTGGCCACGATGGCCAGTGCTGATCGGACGTGCTATGGGATCCCTGCTGCTTGGCTGGCCACCTGGTGGCTCTCCTGCTTACTTGGGACATGGGATTTGCACAGCTGCTTACATGGAAATCATCCACATCACCCCTAAAATGCATAACTCCATGAATAATATGTAACTGTACTCTCTGGGCAAGGATTGGGCCTCTGTCTCAGGGTGGTCTTTATTAATCATGGATCTAGCCAGATATGCTTTTGCTCGAAAAGTGTCAATGGCTTCCCATTGCTTGTAGAATGACACCTGGATATCTAAGTGGACTCTTTCAGTCCCAATCAGCCTCTCTAACTAGAGTTTTGGCCACTCCTCCTATGGCCCAGGGGTAGCCACACCGGGCTGCTGTTACCCTTATCCTACAAATGGGAAAACTATTGCCCATCCTGTAGTTTGGCCTTTGCCAATTCTCTCCCTTGAATAACCCTCCTTCTCTTCTGGGTCTGGCAACCCCTCTCTTGTGCAAAGCCACTGAGAACGCTGCCTCCATACCCAGCTAGAAGGCTTCACTCTCCCCGCGCTCTGCTTACACTGCTCGAGTAGCCCTTGCCATACTTCATTGCAGCAAACTGCGTGCAAACCTGATTTCTCTGATAGAACATAAACTCTGTGAAGGCCAGATTGGTAGTCTGCCATCCCCCGTGTCATCAGAGCTCCATAAATACTTTCCTGTTTTAAATCAGTAACAAATAAACTTAAAAGAAAAACCTTTCCCTTTTATTATTAGCATATCTTTCCAGGAAGAATAAGCTAAAGAGAAATTGTTTCCAGTTTAATTCTCTTTAATCTAAGACTCCCTGAGAAGAGGTTCTGAAATAAACAAAATAGCAGGCAGCAACACCAAATCCTAGAAATATCCCTGGTATAAATCTGAAGGTTCCATGAAAAGACGAGGTGCTTAGATCCAGAATCTTGGGTGATTTCCTGCCATCTGCTCTCCCTTAGAAAGCAAGCTTTTTAAAAAGGCTTTTGATACACTTCTTTCAAATGATTTTCAGATGAAAAATTCACATATAACCAATGTCTACCACAAGGGACTTCACAGCATTCATTTTCTCCTGTTGGTGTTACCCAGCCAGGTACTTTTGGCAATAGCAATTTCAACGTTCTTCTCTTTGCTCTGGGAAATCGGTGCAAATGACTAAGTTTATTGACACCAGGTGAGACTGGGGCGCGACGAAGACAAGGGCTTTGCTAGGCAATCCCAGCAATCTGTGCCAAGAGAAAATGAGGCAGTGACCAAAGCCAGACAGGCTTCGCCCCAAATGCCGTTCTGCAGCTGAGTTCCCTTCATCACCAGCTTGTTGGTTACTTAGCACCTGCTGTGTGCCAGGCACCATGAGCTTGAGCTCCAGCTCACATGTCTCCTTAATTCACACAGGAACCTAGGAGATAAGGTTTTATGACTTGCATTTTGCAGAGGAAGTTTCCAGAAGCTAAGGAACTGCCCAAGGTCCCAGGGCCCATCGGCTATAAGAACTAGAACCCTGCTCTGGATAACCCTGAAGCCTGTGCCCTAAAGCTGCTCCTTGTGCACTTCGCTGAATGTTAGTATCACCCCGGGATCATGCATACAAAATAAATCAGGAAAACAACTACAACAAACAAACAAGGTACATCATTATGTGCTGCGAGGGTTCTCTAAAAACCAGAGCAGGAAAGAGGGATGGGGTGATGTGTGGAAAAAGGGTGGGTTGCAATTTGAAGTATTGTCAGGAAAATATTCATCAAGATAACACATTGGTAAAGCTCTGGGAGAAAATGAGGGAGCCATGTGGCTGTCTCAGAGATGTCCTGGCAGGGACTACATGGCAAGCACAAGGCCCCACTGTAGGACAGTTGGCCAGTGCAGCTGGAGTGCCTGGAGGTGGTGGTGGTAGCCGTGAGGTCAGGGGATCGTGTGGGATCTTATGAACTATGGTGAGACTTCTCCCCTCTTCTGTACGTCTACTGGTCAAATTATTCACTTTTTACAAACATTTAAAACATACATGAAAGTAAAATTTGCCTAAATAACATTAAAAGTGTGTCTTCAAAGTTGGAGCACTTGAGCAAATATTTGGGATGAGGGTACAGAGGAGGAAAGAATCAGAGAACCAGGAAAGATGGGAGGGGAACAGCAGGGGCCAACAACTGCTCCAGGGAGTCCCCGACCACCTCGAGCCCATTATCCTTCTAACACTGGAAAGAGCATTGTAGCGACTCATCAGAAAATGCAGCCTCCCTCATTAAAAATAATAATAATGGCATGTCACATGTCACTTCTGACACCACTTTTCAGGGCCCAGGTTAACTAGGTTCTGGACGCGGACCACTAAGTTACCTTGCTCAGGTTCAGTTTCTCTTAGGTGCCTGAGGGCTGTCTACTTTAGCTGGAGAGAGAGAGAGAGTCTTAGAGAGAGTAAAGCCGTCTTCTGAGAAAGATAGATCTCAGTCTTTAGCAGAGCTTAATAATCTTCAGCAGAGACGCGGCGCTGGCGTTCTGCAGGCAGGAGAGGAGACAGAGTCAGAGTGAGCGGGTCTGTGATAGAATGCGCATGCTCCCGACTGCCTTCTCCTCCAGCCTAATATAAGGCTGATCTCGTGCCTCTCAACACCACAGGTGTAGAGA
>CAUYRH010130855.1:0-17448 GCA_963574655.1 Perodicticus potto | reverse complement strand
AGGGAGATGGTCAGTACAGGGAGGGGTCAGTGCAGGGGGAGGTCAGTGCAGGGAGGGGTCAGTGCAGGGAGGTGGTCAGTGCAGGGAGGGGTCAGTGCAGGGAGGGGTCAGTGCAGGGAAGGGTCAGTGCAAGGAAGTGGTCAGTGCAGGGAGGGGTCTGTGCAGGGTGATGGTCAGTGCAGGGAGGTGGTCAGTGCAGGGAGGTGGTCAGTGCAGGGAGGAGTCATTGCAGGGAGGTGGTCAGTGCAGGGAGATGGTCAGTACAGGGAGGGGTCAGTGCAGGGGGAGGTCAGTGCAGGGAGGGGTCAGTGCAGGGAGGGGTCAGTGCCGGGAGGTGGTCAGTGCAGGGAGGGGTAAGTTCAGGGACACGGTCAGTGCAGGGAGGGGTCAGTGTAGGGAGGAGTCAGTGAAGGGAGCTGTCAGTGCAGGGAGGTGGTCAGTGCAGGGAGATGGTCAGTGCAGGGAGGGGTCAGTGCAGGGAGGTGGTCAGTGCAGGGAGGGGTCAGCAGGGAGGGGTCAGTGCAGGGAGGGTCAGTGCAGGGACGCGGTCAGCTATGCAGGTTGTTCTGCCCTTTATCGAGCTCAGCCTGGACAAACATGGCCGGACCCCACACGCCGTCTCCCTCACCCATCATCCCTCGGTGCTGAAGGCAGCTCCTAGTTCCCAGGGTGCAGGAGGAAGAACCCAGGCCCGTTGGTTCCTTTGCAGATCTCAGAGTGTGTCTGGGTCAGGAGGCAGGGTTAGCTGGGGGTGTGGTCCTGACGCACGGTGGTCAGAGACTGTCCTCAGGGCCCAAGACCTGATAACACACCTTGTGCCCACACTGGAATGCGTGCAGAACGTGCTCAGCCCGCACGCGGAGTTGCCCCTGCAGAAGTGTGCTCTAATCCTGTCTTCCCCAGAAGCAGGAACAGGCTTTTATTTTCATCAGGAACCAACATGTGTGACCTTAAGCAAACGCACATACTTGATTAGTGAACTGATGAGGAAATGAACAATAGTAACATTTGACCTTTAAAGAGCATCTGATGCCTCGGAAAAATATTCAGTGGAGGGGGGAAAAAAAAGCATTTTGGCACTAATTTTATTACGTTGTGAATCCTTTGCCATTTCCCTCAGTCTGGGCTTGAAACAAAGAAAAATATTTTCTCTTGCCTGGAAATCTCCCTAGAGTCACACAAATCAGACGTGAGGGGAGACTATTTGGACAACTGGACATCTGGACATCCTGTGGGGTCAGCGGGCAGGGCCCTGCACGTGGTCTGTCCGTGTGCGGGCAGTGGGCTCCTGAGGGAGCTGGCCCGGGTCCAGTCCACGGCCACAGGAACGTCGTGGTGTGTCCTGGGGATAACTGGTCCTTGCTGTGCAAAATGAGGGTGATGGCACTTAGGCCACAGTCCTTACCTGGAGAGTAGAGTGACATGGCACCATGTCTGGCCTGTGGAAAGGCTGAGTACACGTTGGGTCCTCTTAACCCCATCCCCAAAGACCCTGAGAAGGAGCAGGTGACTCCCCAGCAGGGAGCTGGAGCCTCTCAGGCTTTACTGCGTGCACAGAGGAGCTGGGGACCTTATTAAAATGCAGATTTCACACCAATGGGTCTGGGCTGGACAGAGGCTCTGGCCACTAAAGGGCTCCCACGTGGTGTAGATGCTGGTTCTGCAGCTGCACTTTGGGCAGCCTGGGAGTGGGCAGCCCGGGCCACTCTTCTCTCAGGCTGGTGAAGCAGGAGCTATGGAGTGCCCGTGCCAGGGCCAAGGGGCATGTTACCTGAGGCCAGGATGCCCCCAGAGTCCTCCAGGGTCCAAGTCTTCAGACAGAGGCAGCCCTGACCTGTCAAGCCCCAGAGTTCCTGCCAGGCAGGGCTCTGGGCTCCCGCTGCCACTGCTACTATGGCACCTGCTGGCCCCATGTTGGACATCTGCCCTGCCAGCTTCTTCCTTCTGTGTTGTGTTCAAAATCCAACAGCCTCTCCCACTCACCAAACTAATGCTGTTCTTCAGAAGCTTCTCACTGGCCACACAGAGCCCCACGTCGCCAGGCTGTTCTCTGGCTCTGACTCACCCCTGCACAGGTCATTTTCACCTGGAACCTGAAGAGACAGCAACAGTGACTGCTGACACAGCTGTGCACGGCCACTCTGGTGCGACTCCCAGTTCTGGGTGTGCAGCCCACTATTGTCCCAGTACTCGGCTTGATAACATTCTCTTCCCTATCTCCTTCCCCTTCCCCAGAAGAAGTCTCTCCAAAGTCAGCTACAGGATGGGTCCCAGTGGTTTCGAGGTGGGTATCTGCAGGGATCCAGTAAACCTCCCTCCAGAGTACTTGTCGACTGGGTCTCTCCCGCCAGGCTGGGCCCTGGAGAAGGCTGGGATGCTGGTTCCTAGGGGCCTCCCAATTTACCAGGACTTCCTACGGGTTATGCAGTCATCATGGCTGGAGCTCCTGAGAGGCACGCAGGAGCAGAGTGTGCACAGGAATCCCCCGATTTCCTCACTGAGGACTCGCTGCCCAAACCAATAAACCCATTAGCTTCTCCAAGGCATTGTCACGTACTCAGGGCCATCCACGGGCTTCAGAGGAAATGTATTAAGTCCACATTCACAGAGCATGAAGGGAATATTGAGATGTTACAGCAATCAATTTTTCATAAATAATATACATGTGTAGCCACATTACATATTCAAAGCAGCAGTCAAGTGGTCGGGGAGAATGATCATTTATTCTGTTGAATTTCTTCAGAATGAATTCTGGGACAGATCAAACAAAAAAGTTATAAAATAGGAATTATAGGTAATGAATGCCAGCTTGTTGCAAAGGAGTTTGTCTGACTGTTGTGCATAATTAAAGCAGGTGAGGTCAGGGGTAAGCTTAAGGAGATTTCAGGAGAAATTACTCTGCATTCTTTTACAGAGCAATAGTAACACTTTGTTTTTGTAAGGGGGTGTCACTAGAAGTGACTGGAATTCAAATGTACTTTACTGATATGCGGTGGCAAACAAACCTCAGGGAGTGACAAGGGTTCAGTGGCCAGAGGCTGCCTGCTTCACCCCAGTGTGACTTGCCCTCTCTCCAATCTTCTGAGTTAAGAATCCTTCTTTACTCTGGTCATCTGGCTATGATAGTGAGTGTGGGACTGTCCCATGGTCTGAGGTCACTGTTTTATGGAGGAGAATCAGAGTGTGGCCACCTTGACAGGGGCATGCATCTCTCCAGCTGGCAGGCAGGGCTTGAAGGCTTGGAGGGACTGTCTTTGAACATATGTGGTCCTCATCTGCCAGGTCAATTCTACTTAGTTTCTTCCACTTCACAAATGTGAGAAAGTTGTGAAAAGTACCCTGGGACTAGGAGTGGGAAAGAGTGATGAGGGGCGATGGTTTGGGGAGATGTTGTTCAGAAGATATAAAACGTGATTTAGACAGGAGTAACAAGGCTGCTCTATTGTAGGACAGAGCGATTACAGTCAATAACAATGTATCAGTCACTTAGCTGTCAATAACAATGTATCAGTTACTTGACTGTCAATAACAATGTATCAGTTATTTGACTGTCAATAACAATGTATCAGTTACTTAACTATCAATAACAGTGTATCAGTTACTTAACTATCAATAACAATGTATCAGTTACTTAACTGTCAATAACAATGTATCGGTTACTTGACTGTCAATAACAATGTGTCAGTTATTTGACTGTCAATAACAATGTATCAGTTACTTAACTATCAATAACAATGTATCAGTTACTTGACTGTTGTAAGGTTGATTTCTAATGTTCTTGCAGCACCAAGAAGAAAGGTAAGTGTGTGCGGTAAGAGGGATGTTAAGGAGATTGATTTAGCTGTTCTATGGCCTTTACGTAAATCAAAACACTGTTCTGTACCCCACCCATATATGCAATTTTTATTTGCCGTTTTATAAACATAAACAAGGCATCCACCTAGAAGAAAAAAATTCCTTTTATCATAAGGACATTTGCACTAGACTGTTTATCTCAGCTCAGTTTACAGTCATCAAGAGGTGGAAACAACCTAAATGCCCACCAACCCAGCAATGGCTTACCAAGCTGTGGTATACACATACCAAGGAATACTATTCAGCCATCAAAAAAGAGGGAGACTTTACTTCTTTTGTATTAACCTGAATCGAGCTGGAACACATTCTTCTTAGCAAAGCATCACAAGAATGGAGAAACCAGAATCCAGTGCACTCAATTCTAATATGAAGGAGGTAGATGAGCTCATATAAGGTAGGAGAGGAGGAGGGGAAGGGGGATGGCACACCTCTATAATTGTGGGGCGCAATTACAAGAGGGACTTTACCTAAAAATCACAGTCAGTGTAACCTAAGTCTTTGTACCCTCAATGAGTCCCAAACAATAAAAAACCAAACAAAACATAAACAAATGCAAGCGTGATGGTGAAGAGGCCAGGCCTGGCCTGGGGTCCAAACAGGTCAATATTCCCGGCGTGAGACCTCGGGCAGTCGCTTGGCCTGTCTGACATTTCCTGCTCTCCATCGTGAAGCCCGCTTTATGGGGCTCATGAGAAGACTCAGGATGACAGTGAAAGAAAGTGATTGTTACTTTGATGGCTCTTTAAAAATTGATAAAAGGCAGCTATTGTCACAATTCTCACAGTCCTCAAGCCAGGCTTCTCCCAGAGCAGCAGGTGTTCCTGGGTGCCCTATACCCTGCCAACCATAAACGTATGTGGATACCACTTAAAATGGCTCCCGACATTGACTGAGGGAGGTGCAGATCCCAGGCACGTGCACAGCAGGCAATCTTCCAAAACTGGGCTGGGATCCCCGAGGAGTGGAGACCTTTCTGCTGAGGAGGACTGGAGGTTGCCCGAGTGGGTCTGGGGCTGCTTCTGACTTCTAGAAAAGATGCCAGGAGTGGCTGCCCTGGCCTCCTGGGAATCACTGGGATCCCAACTCCAACGTGAGGATAAGAATACCCTCCACAGTGCTTAGCATCCCTGGGATTCTTCGGGGTGTAAACAACAGAACTGCCAACTCCAAACACTCAGGGGAGCACCCGGCTCTTCTTCCCAGAAGTCAGCAGGAGAGCAAGGCCAGGGCGGCCCGCATCTGTCCAGGCTGGGCTGCTTCTACCCAGCATCCTCATATGGCCCCCACCCCCAACAAAGCAGGATCTGAAAGAAGGAAATGAGTGTCTCTCCTTGTGCCCAAACTCAGGAGGCATCCAGGCTCCAGAACCTGCACCCCCAGCTCAACCTTTCATTCTTCATCTGCTGTTTGATCTCCAAGGCTTTGCTTTCCTTTCCCAAACCAAGCCCACCCTTGGGGGTACCATGGGATCAGCTCCCCAGAACCCTGTGAATGATCTCAGGGCTGAGGGATGAACACAGAAGGGGATGTGCTGGGAAAGAGAGAGGGGACGTGGACGCAGGTAGGCAGCAGCCTCCAGCCAGCTCTTTGCATGCTCCAAGGCCAGATTTCATGTTCAGATTGCAGGGGTTCAAAGCAAGTGCTGCTTTCTTTGACTAAGTCATTTTAAATTAAGTCCACAAAATGAATATCAATGTTTTATTCCATTGTGACAGCCTGTCAGTAAACTTAAGGAGTAAATTTGATGGTGGATTTTTTCTGTTGTTGTTGTTGTTCTTATATACTTTTTGGCATCCCCTCACAGAAGCATAGAAAATTCTCTTTGTACTGGCCCCATAGAGCCTTCTTCCAAGAGAAACAGAACATCTCCAGACACACAGGATTCTCAGCCCTGGCAAAAACAACTGCGGCATCCTCACAGCACACCAAAGAGAGACAGCCCGGTCCCTGTGGCCGTGATCGTTAGTCACAACATTACAAACAGGAACAATTAAGTGCTACACAGAGCTGCCGAGACACTCCAAATTGGTCACCCAACAAACAGGACATGTTTCCCTTGTTTACTGTTAATTACCAGGCTCTATCTGCACGCCCTGACTCCGCTCAGAGCACCACAGAGCTGTGGCTTGGGGACAGGTGCAGGTAGAGACCAGCTGGGACAAGTGTGGGTTTCTCGAGAATGCTCCTCACAGAGTTTTCCTGCTTTATTTTACAGAAGTGTTGACTTTTCAGAACAGCTGCAGAAAAGCATTTTGGAGAAGAGGAGCAGGAATCACGGTGCTGCCCTTGGGAGGAAGCTTCTTTCTACAGCACGTGTGTGGAATTCAATGACCAGACTTGGTAGCCAGATCCTGTAACCAGCAAAGCTGAGCCCTGACTCCTCCCGACCATTGCCCTGGCCTGGGGGAAACGCCTCCAGGAATCTGACCACATTTTTAAAGAAAGGAGATCCACTGGGGATTGAAGGTGAGCAGTAGAAAATGCTACTGACCCTCCGCCATCACACTGGCCTCTGCAAGAGCCTGCAACCCTCTCAGTGCCTCAGCTCAGCTGCCTGGTGGACTATTGACCACCTCCCTCTTAAAATACTCTGTGTCCTCGATTGCTATATCTTGGGGGTTCTCTGGCATGGGAGATAGCTGGGCACCTTGTTGCCCGGGCCCCCAGCTCTGCTCAAAGCCAGTATTCTGTGGTTAGCACCAGAGAGGCTCTCTGCTGTCTGAGCTCAGCCTCCAGAGAGGGGGACTCCCCGGCTGCCTCCTCACGGAGCTCCAGCCCCTCCCCTTTCGTCACTTGCCTATCTGCTCTCCCCAATCACAAGTGCTGGCAAGTACAAGTTGTGGTCCAGCACTGACCAGTGTGTCTGAATAGTGCTGACAGCGCATGTCTCTGGAGTCCACACTTGCCGTGTTTCTGTATCTGTGAACCCAGGACCTCGCTGTCCAAGTATTTTTTCAGCGCTCATCTTCTTTTTTTTTTTTTTTATTAGTAATCCCCTGCTCTCTCCTTCCTTCCCTATCGGAACTTGAACTTGCTTTTACGTTCTAACTAAGCATAATTGAATCCATTTTATAGATTGGATTTCAGCAAGTTTGAATCCTAGTCACTTTCAGCCATTCTAGGGGTTGACACACTCAAAAAACACGTGGGTTACAGCCATTCACAAGATGGAAGCTCAGAGTGAGGATTCTGGAAGGAAGAGGAGGCAGGTCACTCTCTGTAGGTCACAGTCTCTGGTGGAGTCTTGCCCCAGCCTCCTGCACCCGCCCCTCATTATCATGGACAATGGAAAGTCCACCAGCAGGGGTGAGGCATGGACATCACACATCTGTGTTACTTCCTTGGAGAAGCTCTGTGGGCTGTGAGTGGATTGTGGACTGTGTGTGCAGTGTGGGCTGTGGGTGCGCTGTGGGTGGCTCTGCAATCCTAAAGCTCTTTTTCACATTTTAGTTTTTGGGCTGGTGAACTTACTCTATGTCACACAAAGAATTTCTTCTGCCTGAAAGTTTGAAATTTTTTATCCCCCACAACTCTACGGGGATTTGAGGACACCTTCCAAGGACTCGCAGACCAGTAGGGGTGCTCAGATCCTCAGGAGTTTGGTGTGGCCCTTCCCCAAAGTTGAGAAGCTGATTCCAAGATGCAATATGTACCAGATAGAAGCCGCCTGTCCTCCTGGACCAGAAATAACAGCTGCACGGTCTCCATCTTCATTGCTATGAACTGGGTGTATTTATGTAAATTGGGGAAACATCTCAAAGTGACCACAGTTTCACTTTCTCTCAGCCACCTACTGGCATACTCTGTGCCCTACATTCACTCTCCTCCCCTGTGGTTTTGGGGCTGGAACAAGGTGACACGGAGGGCTCTGAGGTGACTCAGCCGCCAACTCCTGTTCTCCACCTCTGTGACGTTCAGCGTCACCGACACACAAGCAAATGAACCTTCGTTATTATTCTCAGAGAGACGCACATTACCCGCCAGGCAGAGGCCCTGGGCTGGAAGGCTGTCCGTGCCACAGCTCGTCACCAGGGGCCTGGGGATGTGTTGAAATGGATCTTCCCAGCCTGAGGACAGTGCTCCGAGAGCGTGTGTTACATCCACAGTGATTGTCATTCTCAGAGAAACAGAAAATGTCATCTAGGGCTGGCAAAGTTTCGCAGTCTCAGTTGCACGTAAATTTCCCCCAAACGTCCACATCCTTTGAATGATGGCACCACTAATGTTGACTTAAAAAAAGGTCTTGAATGGAATGTTCCCAGATTAAAATATAGTATCTATCTTTATTCACATGATAGTTTATCTCAAATAAAATCTCCAAGCTACATTTTAGGAAGCAGATTCAGTGGCAGGCCACAGAATTTATCTCTCAAGAGAAAGACATGAGAATACATATAAAAGTCGTTGCCATCAGCACAAAAGAGGGAAGGAATTTATAGAACTGCAGCCTTCATCAGATTTGAAATCTGGGCTCCTCCAGGCAGCCTGAATGGCTCTTTCACCAGGAGGTTGTGTTTGACGGCAAGAAAAATGGACCTGCAGTAACGTTCTTTGAAAATCTACCATGCTCACTTATGCCAAGAACTTCGCCACACACGTATCATCTCTTAAGTAATACAGAAGCGGTTGGGAGTATTCAGCATGGAGAATCTCACCAAAAGCAAAAGCAGCAGAGGCCACTGAGTGAGTCTTCGTTGTGTGCAAAATGGACTGTCCTCATCTTGCAGAGAGGGAACCACAGCCTCGACAGATTGAGAAACTCACCTAAGGTCACACAGCTGGGGGCAAACTCAGAATTCAGGTGCAGGACCCAGCTCTGGGGCCAGCGCTCTTCTCTCTCCCCTGGGGTACCCGGCAGAGTGGACACCCCCACCCCCCGTCTTCTCACGTGATAGTACTTCGCATTCCAAGACCCAGATCTGGTGTTACATCTCCTCCTGTGCTCTTTAAGCTGTCTCCAAATCATCTTTTAATCTTTTTGTGTCCCTTAAGGCAGTAGGGACCACTGGACACTTGTGTAAAGAATCTGATGAAAAAATAAGGGTTCTTTCCCCCTCCAAATGTACACGCCAGCTGGACTCGAAATGCCACTTCCAGGGCCACAAGGCCCCCTGAAGCTGATCTTTGAGCCTTCTGAGAACTACCCTGAAGGCCCCCTTGTGAGAGCTGGCTTGCCTGGACTAAGCATTGGTTGGTTTGATTTAGTTTGCTTTGTGCTAATTAATCTTAAATGACCCTCAGATCCACCATGGATAAATTCTATTGATTGCTATTAGATTTGTTTTGTTTTCACCCTGATTCATATTCAAAACTGAATTAAGTTCTGCAGAAAAACACCCATCCAGATGCTTCCACTGCAGAGTAGAGTGCCGTTATTGCAGCCTTAAGATTCCACCTCCTATTTCTTTTCCCCCAAGAGCTTACACAACTCAAGAAGTGAGTATTAACTAATTGGATAATTACCATGTAGATGAAGGAGGCTGGAATTCATGCAGCCGGTGAGGGGCTCTGTCCTGGGTGACTCTGCCCTGGACCGAAGTCGGAGGCAGGATCCCCCCAATCGGCACGTCTCCTAGAAACAGAAGAAATGGGGTGCTTAATTCATTTCTTGATCTGTTGCATTAATTGTCATCTGGAGCAATCTCCCTCCTGGCTGTATTACATCCAAATTAAATATGTTTGCTCACAAGCCCAGGAGATGCCAGCAGGCCCAGAGCCGTCGCATGACAAGGGGAATGGGGAACGGCAGGGTCTCACAGCTGGGAAGGGGCATGCGGTGCAAAATCACCTTCAACGTACACTGATCTTGCAAAGAACCAATGCCTGTTTGGCTTTTGCTCCAGCAGCTGATTTCTCTCCCTCTCTAATCTTTTTTTTTTTTTTTCATCATTGTACGATCACTGCCTCTGTATGAAATTGGCAGTGAGATGCTGCAGACTTGTGGCCTGTGCCTGAAAGGATGTGAGAAGGAGAGAGGAGACGGCTGGTTTTTCTCATTGGTTCTGTCACAGCCCAGAGGGGTAAGACGGGGCTGGTCCTCTCCAGAGCTGCCGCCCCCGCCACCGAGTGGGGGAAAAGGTCCCAAGAATTCCTGCTCATCTTCTATTCTCTCTCTTAATTGCAAAGAAGGAATGAGCAGAAGTTGGAATTAGGCTTTTATTCTCTGAGGTTCACGTCAGCAGAGCTACTTCAAAGGCTGAGAGTGGAAGGGAAGGCAGCGAGTCGAGGGAAGGAAGTGTTACAGTATTTTAGACTTTAAATTGAGTGTGTTCACTTTGGCAGAGTGGTACGCTGGCCCAGAGGTTTCCTTACTTCAGGAGGAAGGACGGGGGAAGCTCCCTTGTCTCTAAAGCAGCAGCCCACTTTGGAAAGATTCACGGTTAGCTCCATCTTGGGGCTTAGCTGTGACTCGCAGTGGGGCAGCAGCCTCTTGAAGGGGAGTCATGGCAGCGGCTGGTGGAGGGAGTGCCTTGAGATAGAAATCTCCCCAGGAAGACCAGGAGGGTGGGAGAACAGAAAGCAGGAGTGAATGTCCCTGGCATCATGCAGTCTGGGCATCTGCGGGGCCGGCACCAGTGGGGCACTGAGCCCAGGGCAGAAAACAGGAGGAGAGTGGCACGCTTTATTGATTATGGTGCTTTGAAAGTTACCCTGAAAATCACTGTGGTTGTCATTATTATTCGCAGCTTTGAAAGGCACTAAAGACAAAATTAATGCAGCCACTTTTACCAGGTATTTATTGAACACCACGGTAGAGACAGCAATGACCAAAATGAACAGAAACCTTTACAGAGCTTACAGTCCAAGGGAGACATTAAATGCTAACAGGTGCATGCACGGAGCACCTGACAGCCACAGTGCTGAGCAGGTTTAATATAGTAATTCATTACTCCTCCAAGGGAGACCAGACTTAGACTTTACTATTGTTTGCAAATGAGGAACAGAGGAAAGTTAGGCTGAGCAGCTTGCCCAAATCCTCCTAAGTTAGATCTGGGAGTCAACGCAAGTTGCAAGCTCTTGGGTCTGCATTGCACCATAACAGCTCCTGATGTCACAGTTGGCCAGATTTGCACATTTGGATCTATGGACCTAACCTTAAAAGCTACTAACCTGTAGCGTGCATGTAAATGGAGCTGCTCCAACAACTGAAAGTCTCAAGAGCAAAGTGGAGGAGGCGGGGAGGTGGGCAGGCAGAGGAAACCCCCAAAGTGGCAGGCATGGCCTGGCTGCTCCATCAGGTAGGACCAGGGCCAGAATCTGCACCTCCACGCTCTGGTTTTTATGTATTCTCCTTACTCCCATCCCAGCCACACGACAGCACCAAAGAGACATTCTATTGACAATAACCACGAAAATGCTTTAAACCCCAACAAATGCAAAGAGAAGGGGCCGTCGGAAGTAGACCTTACTCTTGCATCTCAGCACCGGACACGCTGTAGACCTTACTCTTGCCTTCTTCCGAGGCTCACATCTCAGCACCGGACACACTGTAGACCTTGAACTTACTTCCAGAGCAGGAGAGACTAAGGCTTAGCCAGGCCGAGCACCTGCCCAAGCTGTGCAATGATCTGATTGCAGATCTTTGACCTGCAATGATCCTACCGTCTCGTTTTCACACTTTCATATTTCCCGAGACCAATGATCAATGTACAAATTTAACAGAGTCTTTCTTAAAGCTGAGAAACTATTTTTTGATGAGCGCCTGCTGTATACGAAGCACGGTGAGGCCTCGTGTTAGGTTCACATTCACTCCTTGCAAAGCCGTCTGAAGTGATGGTGTTATTCTGCTATTTGAGGGATGAAGAAATGAAGTCTGGAAAGGATTGAGGATTGTTCAGTGTGAGTGCAAGTGTGCCTGACCCGTGAACTGTTCGTTTTTACCACTGTGAACATCGCCTTCACTAAAGCTGGTGTTGAATTAATGTCACGCTTTACAACTGGAAATAGGGCCATGGAGGTTGGTCTCCAATCAGATCTTCCTCCAAAGCCAGAACATTTGACACCACAATGGATACAGTATTTTGAGTTGAAAGTTTGGGGGTTTTGTTTGTTTGTTTTGCTTTGTTTTTCAGCAGATTACAGATATTTTCTCACTCTTTTCTAGCCCCCATTTTGTTTTTCTGAGATGAAATCATCAAGTATCTGAATTGTTGTTTCCTATATGTGGCTAATTTCTCTGTCCCCTTTCAGGATATTCTCTCTGGCTGTGGGGGGTGTTCAGCAGTTTAGATCTGATGCACTTGTACCTGTTGTATTCTTCATATTGATCCCAATTCAGGTCAGCAGATGTTCTCCAGTTACACTGTTGCTAAATAGACCACCCCCAAATCAGGGGGCTGGAGCCATGACGGCCATTCCCCTGTCCCGCACGGCTCCTTTCAGTCAGGAAAGAGGCACCGTGGGGACAACTCCTCCATGCCCAGTGACGTGGACAGCCTCAAGTGAGAAGATGCCATAGCTGAGGGTACCTCGAGAGCAGGGACCAGGGACATCGGACGGTGTCCCCACCTGTGTGTCTGGCAGGTGGTGGCAGCTATCAGATGGGACAGCCACTGAGCTGCCGACAAGGACGCCCACAGGTGGTCTTTCCCTGTGGTCTCCAGTTTCATCAGAAGACGGAGCCTGGGATCAAAGCAGGAACACCCCAAGTTCTGTCACCTTTTGTGACTCATCTCAGAATCACTGAGCATTGCTTTCCTGCTTTCACAAGCCCCTCAAGCTCCAGTGGGAGGGACACAGACCCTCAGGCGTCTACAGGGTGGGGCCTGAAAGTGGAAACAGAGGAGGCGGTTTTGCTGAAATCCACAGGACTTCTGTGTTAGGGGGAATCCCAGCAAGGAACAAGGTGACCCCACATTCCAAGCTGATGGTCAGAGGGAGCCCTCAATGATTAATCAAAGAGGGCTTTTGCAACAAAAGATATAAAATAAGGCCCAGCCAGTTGAAGCAGAGTGTACTTCCCAACATGAGGCCGCGATGATCTCTGCCACAGGACAGGCTCTTCATCCTTACTTCCTCCCCTTGAAGATGGACAAATTTGAGGTCATCTGTAACCACATGATGTGAAGGAGGACGCGGCAGTATCCCTGAGACCAGGCCAGACAAGGGATGGAGTCTCTGCCTTGCCAGCCGAGACACTGGTCTCCACATCCCTTAGTGGCCTTGTACAAGCTCCACCACCCTGAAACCACAAGGATGGGACAGACTTGCTCACATTGGCTCGCCGGCCCTGTCCTGGGTCAACACTAACCTCATGGCCAGTGTCAACTCCTGGCACGTGGACGAGCCATTGTGGACATCTGGCTGGTCGAGCTGTCCGTGGTGGCCACTCCAGCTGACATCCGTGTGAAAAGCAGGGAAGATGCCGAGTCAGAGCTGCCCAGTGGACCCCTGCCCAAATTCTCAGCCCACAAAATGGTGAAAACAAAATTCCTAAGCATCTCCATGAGTACGGGGATAACGTGCTAATCAGTGGTCAAAAAGCCACCTGACACGTGCAGCCGGGGTGACAATGGTGTCACTGCAGACACCAAAACAGGACCCCCAGGCCACTCTGTGGCTTCTCCTGCTCTGCCAGGGGCACGTGACAAGCTGTGCCACCTACCCCATCTTCTAACTTGGGAGAGAAGCAGGGGGTAAAAATTGAAGCCCGAATCTTTATATAAAAAGGCTGAACTTTGCCATCCTGCACTAAATTCTTAAATGATTTCATGAGACTAATTCCAATTACTGCAATGGACTAAAAATTTCCTCCCATCTCTTTCACGGCAAACGCCGAGCTTCCGAGGAGGGTTGGCAAGGGCAAAAGGCACAGCCATGTGGTCTCTGCAAACCTCGGGGAAGCGTGAACTAGGAAGTCTGTGGCCCTGGTCCAGATCTGTCATCGGGGGAAGGCGAAGGCTGAGCTCCCTAAGATGACACTGCAGGACAGCAGAGTCACCCTCTCAGACATCACCAGCCCATGTCCTTCAGAGGAGTGGGAAGAGCAGGGGAGCCACTGAGGGGCGGGCAGAGGGCGTCCATCTCTACCCCTGTGATCTGAGCTGGGTCACTGGACCAATTGCTCTTCCCACCAGAGGAAGAGAAAGAAACTCACCAAAAACAACCTACGTGTTCAAGAGTATCAGCTTGGCTTTCAAGGTATTAAAAAGTGGCAGCAACATGTGCTTTCCTGAAACTTAATGACTACACCTTCTACACCATGAGAGAAGGTTTATTCTGTTCTTGGTCCCACCTGCCACTCTGAAGGAGCAGCTCACCTCCTCTAAATACATGCATTCATTTTGCAGCTAAAAATTCACCTGCCGAGAGACTCAAGGTGGGTGACAAAACCGAAGGGGCAGTGCAGGAGTCTGGGTGCTCCAGTTCGGGCTGGAAATGAGCAGTGAATACACTGAGTGCAGGCAAGCAGCCCAGGGTGGATGGGCACCTGATCTTCCGAAGGAATCTCCCCTCCTTCTCCAACGGCGGAGTAGAGACTGTGGTTGGGGTTTTCTTGCACTTGTAGGCTGAAGAAAGTAGATGACTTCTTTTAAAACAGATTTTAAAGCAACAAATGGAACATTGTTGTTTTTTGTATCTCAGCAAGGAGGAAGCTCCACACACACGCAAACACACACACACACCCCTGCTTTCCATCTAACTCGCTATTGTGGAAGGGATAAGCTGCCCTAGCGTGGTCTGAGTGTCACAGGATGGGGGAGTTGCTGTCGCATCTGTAAGGAGGCAGCTGTCATTTTCTCCTGCCTATGGTTTTTCAATCTGTAGCCAATGTCTATTCAGCCACCCCACTCACCAGTTGGACACTGTTGAGGAAATTGCAGGACATGCTCACATTTCCAGTGTGTGACAGCCAGCCCTGTGCAGGAAGACAGAGAAGGTGTGGGCCAGACCCCAGGGGAGAAGAAAACCAGGTATTTAGAGGATGAATGAGTCAGGATGAGCCCCATTTCTAAGCTTCACACCAAAAACAGTTGCAGGGAATAAAAGCAGGTCGCTCCCTAGCTCTTTGCAGCAGGTCGGTGACATCTGCTAAGGTGAGTTTGGTTTTGCTGTCACCTGGTCAAGGCTGCTGGCTGGGAGGGGTATGGGATGGGCCAGAGTTCACACCACAGGAGCCCAGGTGGGCTGAGGGGTGTCTCTGTTTTCTCCTTATCTTTAGGTAATTTCCAAGAGAATGCATTAAATATCACTTTGACCCACCCCATAAGTCTGGAGGACTCACCTGCTACGGCCAAGTCGGCCTCTGCCGGGCTCCTGCCTCTGTGTTTTGCTGTGTGGCTCAGGGAAAGTGACTGGACCCTTGGGACCCTCAGTCTCATCTATCAGTAGCCTGGGACAGCCCCATGTCAGTGGCCTGGGGAGGGGAGTGTAAAATGGAAGCTTGCTGTCTGTCATGACTGGTTCCTTTCCAGGAGCTCCCACACCCTTGGGTTTGGCTTTTGCTCCGAGCAGCACAGCCTGGCCCTGGGAAAGCATCTGGTTTAAGCCCAGCAAACAGGCGCTGCTATACGAGGCCTGTCAGAGAAGGTCGCTTCCTCCCAGGGACCCCTCCTGCCACTTCAGCCAAAGGACGTCCCCAGAGTCCTGGCAGAGGGGCCTCCTGTGCAGCCAGCTGTGCTCCCCCTTGAGGAACCACCTCCCTCGGCTCTCAGGAAGGGGCCCTGTGTGGGAGTCCTCGGCTGGAGCACACCCAGCCCAGAGCCCCACTCCGTCACTGCGGGTCTGGAGGCTGTGGAAGGCAAACTCACGTGAGGTCGAGAATTAGAGACTCACATGTCCACAGAAGCTCTGCAGGCAGAAGGGGAGTCTTGGCTGCCCCTGCCCAGGCCATCTGCAGCTCTGTGGCGAGGTTCCCGCCTGCAGGGGAGATGCCAGCAGCTCAGGGGCAGAGGAGCCAACCACGGCCAGTGTGTGTCCTTGGCCAGCCCCATCTCTTCCCGGATTCTCAGGGATGACCACAGTGCCCTTAGAAGATGCAGTTTCCTTTGTACCTAATTACACATTTGAACTCCTGAGAAATTCTGACCCTCGGAGAGGGAGAGCTCTGTCTGGGTTTAATGACAATTACACAGCCGTCTGGGTGCTGGGACGTGGAAGATACTGAAATATCGTGTGATTCTGAGAAGTTGTTTGTGCTTTTGCCGGGACACTCAAAGACATGAACAAACTGGTGCCTCAACAATCTCCTCTTTTTCTAAGACAAGAAAAACCCTCTGGAATCCTGGAATTCCCTCCCTACCAGGACACTGTAAGCCTGAGTATGGTCTGTAGCTTGGTAAGAACCATTATTCAGGCCCCTGGATGGTCACAGAGCTTCTGGTGCAATGGAATTTGGCATTTTCCATCTGCCCAGACAGCAGCCAAAAGAGAAAGGGCAGAGGAAGAGCTCGGATTGAGACAGATTCTCTCTCTCTGTATCTCTCTCTGTCTCACGGGTTCCCGTGGCCTGTGCTCGTGGAGAAGTTGACCAGGAGCACGTTCTGAAGGGGTAGAAGAATCAGGTTGCACCACAGGGGAAATGGGGCTCAGCGGAAACTTTGTCTTCCCTGTGTCTCACCAGGTTCCTAGAAAACACAAACGAGCTCCCAGAAGTTTCCACGGAGGTTGGTGGTGCTTTCAAGACACAAAGCAATGTGGAGTATGTTCATGATAAATCTATTAATTGCATCGGAGATAAATGTGAACTGGGCTTCCAGCCCACACCCAGCAGCATCCCCTGACTTTGCTGCTTGCTCGGTTCAGCCCTTGACATGAGGCTGGATGGCTCCCCCCACACCCCCGTCTCCTGGCCAGGCCACCTCCAGCCCCTTGTTGATGCTGTCAGAGATACTGTGTTGGGAAGAGAGACTCTGGCGACCAGGGCAGTAACTTTCTGTGGGCAGGGACGCCTGCACCCGAAGGTCAGCGTGTGTGGGGGAGACTTTCCTGGGAAGCAAAAGAGGAAGGGACTCGAGTTGGGATGATGTTTTGTTATTGTGGAATTACTCAGTTGCCACTGGCCCCAGATCACTCGGGGCCTTTCTGCTTCCTTGTGGTTCACTTAACCTGGCTCTGACACTATTGGTAACATTTATGGTGTAGTAAAGAAGAGGGAACATGGTGTCCCAGGAGACAGATGCAGGTCTGAACTGTGACCTTTTGCTGGCTGTGGAAAACCCATCACATATCAAGGAAATTATCACAAGTGTCAGGGTGAAGCTGGGTCCTGAGATTCTAGGTCACAAAGTCCCTGCAAAGCATAAACACAGTGACTTGCTTCAAAGCCCTACACTTTGGCAGGCTTCCCCCCACCAGGGGTTCTCTTGTTTATCTCATTGCCAATGGCATAAAAAGCAAATTCCTGAGGCCCAGCACAGGGAGGTCTTTCTTAGGAGAACTGTCTCGACTTAGGGGGTTTGACCTTTACTGTACTGACCTAGTTACTCTGCAGAGCTCACCACCTTTGTTCTTTTTTTTTTTTTTATAATTTTATTAAATCATAATTGTGTACATTGGTGCAATCATGGGGCACAATGTGCTGACTTCATATACAATCAGAAATATTTTGATCGTACTGTTAAACATAGCCTTCATGGCATTTTCTTAATCACT
>CAUYRH010130853.1:0-17908 GCA_963574655.1 Perodicticus potto | reverse complement strand
TAGCCAGGCATGGTGGGTGCCTGTAGTCCCAGCTTTTTCGGAGGTGGAGGCAAGAAAATCGCTTGAGCCCAGGAGGTGGAGGTTGCTGTGAGCTGTGATGCCACGGCACTCTACCCAGGGTGACAGCTTGAGGCTCTGTCTCAAAAATAAATAAATAAATAAATAAATAAATAATAATAATAATGCAAAGAAAGTAACATTCACATTGTCAAATAAGAGTATGTTTATTATGAGCGGCACCTGTGGCTCAGTGAGAAGGGTGCCAGCCCCATATACCAAGGGTGGCGGGTTCAAACCCGGCCTCGGCCAAACCTCAACAAAAAAATAGCTGGGCGTTGTGGCGGGCGCCTGTAGTCCCAGCTACTCGGGAGACTGAGGCAGGAGAATCGCCTAAGCCCACGAGTTGGAGGTTGCTATGAGATGTGACGCTACGGCACTCTACCGAGGGTGACAAAGTAAGACTCTGTTTCAAAAAAAAAAAAAGGGCAGGAGTATGTCTATTATAGAATGCTTTGACTCTGAGGTTCAGTATGGAGTTATCAGTTAACTTATTTTTTTTTATATATATTTTTTATAGGGTAAAGTTCAAAAGGAAAATCTCTAAAATAAAATATGTGTTACAAAATGAAAACTTTGTAGATATAATAAACTACTAGGTAGACAAAATAGATATGGGATCACTGATGGCCATAAAAGGAAAATAGATATCTCTCACATCTCCTACTAGTTCCATGCCCTTCCTTTATATTCATAGTGTTCTAGATAAATTTTTTTTTTTTTTTTTTTTTTTTTTTGAGACAGAGCCTCAAGCTGTCACCCTGGGTAGAGTGACGTTACAGCTCACAGCAACCTCCAATTCCTGGGCTCAGGCGAGTCTCCTGCCTCTGCCTCCCAAGTAGCTGGGACTACAGGCGCCCACCACAACGCTCGGTCATTTTTTGGTTGCAGCCACCATTGTTGTTTGGCGGGTCCAGGCTGGATTCGAACCTGCGAGCTCAGGTGTACGTGGCTGGCACCTTAGCCCATTGAGCCACAGGCGCCGGGGCGATAAATTTTCTTTTTCTTTTATTTGTTTGTATAGAGACAGAGTTTCATTTTATCGCCTTTGGTAGAGTACCGTGGCGTCACACAGCTCACAGCAACCTCTAACTCCTGGGCTTAAGCGATTCTCTTACTTTAGTCTCCCGAGTAGCTGGGACTACAGGCGCCTGCCACAACCCCCGGCTACTAGATAAATGTATTTTTATAGCAGTTACTCCCAACTGTATTTTAACTGTGTACCTTTTTGGTCTCCCCCTAAAGGCTATAATTCTAGGGTCTTTTACCTCCACGCACTGGTTAGAACATTGTGGCTTTTCGTTACATGATTGTTGAATGATTGACAGAAATAGTGTTGTTTAGTGGGGGCTTTTAGTTCACATGAGAGCCTCTGGAATCACTCCTGAAAATCAAGCTGCTCTACTCTCTGTCTCTCCATAATTTCTACTTTTAATTAGTCTCAAGACTAATACTTAAACTCTAAGTATTTTCTGCCTGAAACAAGTCCGAAGACTTTACCTCCACTCCAAAGCACCCAGTACCCAGGCTATTTAGAACTGCAGCTGAGGCCTTTGAGAGGACTGGCTAAGCCAGAAATCATAAATCTGTCTTTACTCTATTTATCAGCCAAACTGAGTTATCTGCTCTTCCCTAACTTCATATGATTCTGTGCCTTCGTTTATGTTATCCTCTTTTCCTGGCTTCCCCATTCCTTTCTTGCTTTCTCTTCCTCACTTTTCTAGAAATTGCCCAGGTATCCACTCTAGGGAACCTTCCCTGATCACCTGTTTCTTCTTTCAGTGCACCATCACATGCATTACAATCTTGAATTACTGGCATCTTTCCTGTTGGATTACTGTTTTAGTCCACTTTTGGCTGCAGTAACAAAATTCACAGACTAGATAATTTATAAAGAACAAAAGTTTAGGCTGGGCACCCATTGCTCAGTGGTTAGGGCGCCAGCCACATGCACTGGAGCTGGTGGGTTCGAACCTGGGTTGGGCCTGTTAAACAAACAAAAAAACAAAAAATAGCCAGGCATTGTGGTGGGCACCTGTAGTCCCAGCTGCTAGAGAGGCTGAGGCAAGAGAATCACTTGAGCCCAGGAGTTTGAGGTTGCTGTGAGCTGTGATGATGGCAGAGCACTCTAAGAGGGCGAAAAAGTGAGACTCTGTCTCTTAAAACAAAACAAAACAAAAAAGAACAGTTTTATTTAGCTCAATGATTGTAGAGGCTGAAAAGTTTAAGAGTATATTGCTGGCATCTGGCCAGGGTTATGCCGTGGTGGAAAGACAAAAGAAGCATGCAAGACAGAGAGAGGACGTCAGGCTGAACTCATCGTCTTATCAGGAGCCCACTCCCGTGATCTTCACCTCACTCCCACACTAATGGTATCAGTTCATTCATGAGTGCTCCTAATCACCTCCTAAAGGCCCCAGCTCCTAGTCCTATCACACTCACAATTAAATTCAGTGTAAGTTTTGGAGGGGACACTGAAACTACAGCATCCATCAACTTCGTGAGAATACAGATCCTGGCTTACTTCGCTTGCATTTGTTTGAATGAAACCAGTCAGCAAATGTACTGTTTCTTTTCTGGTGATGAGGATACTTTAGTAGGAGCTGCAGTTTGTGGAAGATACCACTTTCTGGACTGTTACCAAGTAGACAATTCGAAGTACTGTAAATAGTTTGTAATTTTAATTAAATAGAATTTTATTCAGAATTCCATTGCTGTGATTCCAGAGAATATCTTCTTTCTCTTCTGAGGTGGTTGACAACAGTACTGTAAGATATCAAAGTAATTCTCTAGGAATGAAATAGTATGTATGAGATGTGTACATGCAAAAAATTTAAAGACCCTCTATGGCAGACTCATCCTTAGATGTGATGCACTCTACATTGATGCTTGATATCTTCTTCCTCTCTGTTCATTCTTAGTTTACAAATAGGTATTCTTTCTAGGAAATATCATTCTGTTTCTTTCCATGTTGTTGAATGTATGAGCTAGTAGAAACTCACGTGCCTCGCCATTGAGAATAGGGAGGAAATAATGTTAAACACATTCTGAAGTGGTAGTTACTGGCAGTTACTTTTCCTTGTTTTCCAGAGATGAAAGAAATCAGTCCATCATCGTAAGTGGAGAGTCTGGGGCAGGAAAAACAGTCTCAGCTAAGTATGCCATGCGATACTTTGCAACCGTAAGTGGTTCTGCCAGTGAGGCCAATGTTGAGGAAAAGGTCTTGGCCTCCAACCCCATCATGGAGGTAAGATAGCAGCAGCCTCGGCTTTCTAAGTATATTCTCTTGTTAAGAAACATGCTCAAAAAATTGATTGATACGGCACGTGTCAGCATGTCTTGGGTCTGCCAGCCCCTAAAATTAGGAACATATTTTTGTACACATTGGTAAGAAATGGAGGAAAAATGAAAATTCAGTAGGTAGACATTCTGAGTAAGGCTCAGCTATAGTGGAATCTGCTTTACTATATAATCTTGAATCTCTAACTTGCCAGCTAAATTATTGCCTCCACGTAACAGGATATAGCACTTCATTTTCTAAAGTTTCTTTCTCCTAGTTAATAGAGTCATATCTACTGTTCCTTGAACCAGAAGTACAAGTTACGCATTTCCCTTCAGTCTTGAGTTCTTTATTTATACTCCTTCCAAAACATAGGATTCATTATGCTCAAGCATGAGTGAGTTTCATTATTCCTTCACCCACATTTTATTTTCTGCAGTTAGTCTAACCTGTTCAGCTATAAATTTTTATTTTTTTCCAGATTTGAGCTTAACTTAAGCTATGATCTTGTAAACTTTTTGCCATTGTTCTGTCAAGGATGTCACACAGTTATAGGTTAGTAAAAGAAATTCAGTAATGTTCAGTAAGTTTTTGAGAGGGAGAAAACTATGAAAGGATATGCTTTTAAAAGTCAAATAGATATACAAAATAGAAATGCCTATGCCAAAGAAAATGGAACTTGTTATATGAGAATTTGAGTATTTTAAGATTTATAGCTAGAGCACTATTTGTCTATTAATACAAGTTTAGGAAAGTTATAGTTTTGTAAGAAGACCTATTAAATAGAGATAAATAAGTTTATTAAATGGAGAAAAATTAGATTGGGCATGCAGAAACAAACCTTTTTCGTTAGAAATTCAAATCAGCATTTTTTATTCCTGTCTTTTTCCTTAGTGAAGTCTTATTTGTCACCTAAACACAGATGGAGTTAATACTGGCCCGGTGCACCTGTGGTACAAGTGGTTTTTGCAATAATCTGTCTAGAGGTAAATTGTGCCTGGTTTGCAGTGCTGTGTGTGACACTTCAAAGTAGAATGCTGTGATCCCTTGTCTATAGGGCTGTCCTCTAGAACAACAGTACTTCTGTTCTGGGGAATCGAAGGACAAGCAATGATGAAGAAGTTGAGAGGATTCCTGTGCTGGGCGTGCTATGGAAAGAAAACTGGAAAAGTTTTCTGAAATAGCATGGACAGGAAGAAACAGGTGTTTGTGCCAAAAGAGGGTAGTGAAGATTTTAAACTAATACTAAGATTTTGAAAGAATTTAAGCTGCAAATAAAGTGGTGAATGCCACTGGTGTTAATATTGAGGAAATACAATCTATGGAGCCTGTTTTTGTTTGGGGTCAGAAAACAACAGAGTTTCTTTGTTTCCTACCACCGTTCTGACTAGTTTTGGTCAGAACAACAGATTCTTGGTATTTGGCAACCATTCCTATTATTCTAGTTTCTAACATTAGAATATCCTAAAATCCTGATTGTGATGACATTAGGGAATCTCATTTCTTCTAGGCTTGTACCATGTAATACTAAGATGTGAAGTTTTGAGGAACACTTAAGTCTGGAATGATCTGGAATTTTTAAAAAGTTGAATGAATTATTTTATGACCTCTTTCAAAAAACAGCTTTATTGGTTTTTCTACAATATAGATTTAAGTTGTATTAGTAGGAATGATAACCAAAAATTTGGAATGTCCACTGTCTTAGTCTGTTTTGTGTTGCCATACCAGAATACTGGGTAATTTTTAAAGAAAAGAACTCACTAACTGCAGGAGCACTGCACCAAGGCATTCATGAGGGATCCACCCACTATGGTCCGAATTCTTCTCACTAGCCTCCACCTCCCAACACTGACACACTAGGGATCAAATTTCAACATGCATTTTGGTGGGGCCAAATCATATCCAAACCATAGAAGATACAGATACAACTTTTTTTTTTTAATTTTTTCTTTTTGTAGAGACAGAGTCTCACTTTATCGCCCTCGGTAGAGTGCTGTGGCGTCACACAGCTCACAGCAACCTCCAACTCCTGGGCTTAGACGATTCTCTTGCCTCAGCCTCCTGAGTAGCTGGGACTACAGGCGCCTGCCACAACACCTGGCTATTTTTCTGTTTTTGCAGTTCTGCCAAGGCTGAGTTTGAACCTGCCACCTTTGGTATATGGGGCTGGCGCCCTACTCGATGAGCCACAGGTGCCGCCCACAACTTTTAATATGTAGTTATAAGGAATATGTCTTATTTTCTGGGATTAAAAAGGAAAAAAGGATCAGTTAGGCTTAGCTACTCCCTTCTATATTATTGTTTAGTCTATCTACAGGAATTTGGATTAAGAAAAATTTGATAAAGAACTAGAGAACTAATTTTCATCAACTGCAAAAGAGAGCATCTCAATATGAAAGACTAAAATGGCATATAGAGCTGAGGAATGGTGACAAAGGGTTTATAATTACTTGAAGAAACCATAAATAAGATACTGAGTATATAGCATAGAAATTTATAGCTTCTTCAAGATTGTGTGTCTATGATCAGAATCTTTTACTGTGATGTCAAGAAAAGGATGTCTGGGGCTGGGCACAGTGACTCATGCCTGTAATCCTAGTGCTCTGGGAGGCCAAAGTAAAAGATTGCCTGACCTCAGGAGTTTGAGGCCAGTGTGAGCAAAAGTGAGATCTGTTTCTACAACAAATCCCCCAAAATTAGCCAGGCATGGTGGCACACACCTATAGTCCCAGCTACTCAGGAGGCTAAGGCAGGCCAATCACTTGAGCCCAGGACTTAGAGGTTACAGTGAGCTGTTATGACGCCACTGCGCTCTAGTCAGAGTTGGGCTGACACAGCAAGACTGGAGAAAAAAGAAAGAAACAAAAAGAAACTGAAAAGGATGTCTGAGTCTCTAGTAATCTGCTGAAACTCCTTACTGAATAATGAGCATCCTACATGGTTAACATCACAGCCCATGACTAAAGGGATTTGTGCATTTTCCTTTAGAAAGGAAGCTCCTCGTCCTCAGGATAGGCTTCTTTTGCACTCTATTAATGATGTGGACAGAAATGATTCATTTTGCTCTGTTTTATCACATATTATTTTTTCCTGGAAATTTTCATTGTAAGATGGGAGCAAGGAAGGCTCATCTTTAGTAATCATCATTGAAGATTTTCATCTCCATTTAGTAAAGAAAAGTAAATCATGTAACATTTCATTAAAATAGTAAAATCAAGATTAAAAATTTTCTTCTTTCCTTTAGCAATTTCTTGCTGATTAAAATGAAAATAGTAGATTCAGTTCATTCAACTGAGGAATCTGCTGTGAATACAGTACTTACAGGGCAAAGGGAGTGATTAGGGGAATGGACAAAAGCTGCTGTTTATATAGCACCTTCTCTCCCTACAGGTTCATAGCTGAGAATCATATAATTTTATTTTTTAAAAAGACCCTAGAGCTCATCCATCCTAGTCAGTTTACACTTGAGGATATTATTGCTCCTCAAAGAGATTAAATAAAGGATGGCAAATTGGTAGTAGGGTTTGGTCTGACATCTAGGTCATCAGACTTTTATTTCACTTGTTTCTTCTACTATTCTTTGTCTGTGTTAAATATATTTTTCTCAAAGACAAAAGTGTCTGCTTCAACCCTCGTCTACTTACTGCCTCTTCTCACAGTATGTACTATTGTTTTGGCAAGTTGGCCACTCTGGCTCCCAGTCTGGGTAGATGGCGAGAGATGACATACAGGAAGTAGGAAGGGTTTAGGAAAAGAGGAGAAGCTGTGGACCACCCTCCTTCAGCTCACTTAGTTGCTAGAAGAAAAGTGCTTAGGGCCAGGCAAGATGGCTCACGCCTGTAATCCTAGCACTCTGGGAGGCCGAGGTGGGTGGATTGCCTGAGCTTACAGGTTTGAGACCAGCCTAAGCCAGAGCAAGACCTTACCTCTAAAAAATAGCAAGGCATTGTGGCAGGTGCTTGTAGTCCTAGCTACTTGGGAGGCTGAGGCAAGAGAAACACCTGAGCCCAAGAGTCTGACATTGCTGTGAGCTGTGACGCTACGGCACTCTACCAAGGGCTACAAAGTCAGACTCTGTCTCAAAGAAAAAAAAAAATAATAACCTTTCATCTACTTTTTAACAGAATACTATTGTGTTAAGAGAAAAATTTATATTTTATAATTAATCTCCTTTCTAAACAAAGGTTTTCTAAACAAAAATAGTGGGAATATAAAGAGACCTATGTTGTTTCATGATATCAGGAAGGGTAAGCCCGGGATGCTGGCTCATGCCTATAATGTTAGCATTCTGGGAGGCCAAGGTAGGTGGATTGTCTGAGCTCAGGAGTTGGAGACCAGCCCAAGCCAAAGTGAGACACTGTTTCTACTACTAAATATAGAAAAACTAACGAGTTGAGGCATAGTGGCAGGGGCATGTAGTCCCAGCTACTCAGAAGGCTGAAGCAAGGGGATCACTTGATCCCAAGATTTTGAGGAGGTTACTTTGAGCTAAAACACCACTGCACCCTACTCAGGGTAGGCTCTGTCTCAAAAAAAAAGGGGCAGTAGCTGAGTAAATATCTATTTTATCTCAGGTTGCATTAGATCGTCCTTTAATTTTGCTGGGCAGGTACTCTTATTTTTCTAGAAAAGCATTTAAAATGTTAATCTAGGCTCAGTGCCCGTAGCACAGTGGTTACGGCACCAGCCACATACACCAAGGCTGGTGGGTTCAAACCCAGCCTAGGCCATCTAAACAACAATGACAGCTGCAACAAAAAAGGTGTTGTGGCGGGCACCTGTAGTCCCAGCTACTTGGGAGGCTGATGCAAGAGAATTGCTTAAGCCCGTGAGTTTGAGGTTGCTGTGAGCTATGACGGCACGGTGCTCTACCAAGGGTGACATAGTGAGACTCGGTCTCAAAATGATGATGATGATGATGATAAAATGTTAATCTAAAATATAGCAGTGTCTTCATTGCTAAAACAATATAGGGTGATATCTACCCTTTATTTCAGAAAGTAGAAATACCTTTTCTTTGATTGATCAGAGAATCTAATGTGTTGACTTTTATGGCAGTGTTACTACTTAATCACTTAATATGAATTGCTCTTTTACAATTTCCGTGTATTTTCACATCTTTCTCTCTGCTGTGGTTTTGATACATAGGCTTTGCAAAATGAAAAATGTTAATGTTACATGAAATTAGCTTATTAAACACTTTATACATTAAGTAAACAATTGCTTTTCTAACGATGCCATTTTGTTTTTGCTTTGCCCTAAAGCATGTTACCTAAATCAGAGAGAAGCCTTGCCATTTAAATTTTCAAGGTTTTATAAAAAATGTAGCAGCAAGTTACATTCTCTGTATTCTGTAGCAGATGTTTTACAAGTTGGATACAGCTGTTAAAATCTAAAACCAAATTTTGCTTACTCTAATTTCTGAAAATAGCTTTTTTTTTGAGACAGAGTCTTACTTTGTTGCCCTCGGTAGAGTGCTGTGGCATCATAGCTCACAGCAACCTCTAACTCTTGGGCTCAAGTGATTTTCTTGCCTCAATGAAATTTTTCAAGAAATAGAAACTTTGATGGTTAACTAATAAGACTGTGCCTTGGCAGTTCCTAACCCTATCTTTCTCTTTCTTTGCTGACATGAGGAGTATGTTTGGATACCCCAAATTGTGTATGAAAATCTTCTGACCTCTGGGCTTAGGTTTGCTGTTTCTGAAAATCTTTTTTGTAATACTAACAAGGCAAATTAATGCCAGGCATGGTGGCTCACACCTGTAATCCTAGCATTCTGGGAGGACAAGGCAGGTGGATTGCCTGAGCTCTTAGGTTCCAGACCAGGCTGAGCCAGAGTGAGACCCTGCCTCTAAAAATAGCTGGGTGTTGTGAGGGGCGCCTGCAGTCCCATCTACTTGGGAGGCTGAGGCAAGAGAATCGCTTGAGCCCAAGAGTTAGAGGTTGCTGTGAGCTGTGACAGCACAGCACTATACCAAGGATGACAAAGTGAGACTCTGTCTAAAAACAAATAAATAAATAAATAATAAGACAAGTAAGAACTGTTAGTATATATCTGTGTGGTTGTGCAGTGGGAAAAGCATATACCTGTGCCTGTTCTTAAAATAATCATAATCAGGGGCAGCGCCTGTGGCTCAGCAAGTAGGGCGCCGGCTCCATATACCGAAGGTGGTGGGTTCAAACCCAGCCTTGGCCAAGCTGCAAAAAACAAAACAAAAAGTAATCATAATCAGTTTTGTTGTGGTGGTTGTTGTTTCTTAGAGACATAGTCTTACTCTGTCACCTGGGCTGGTGTTGAACTTCTGGTCTCAAGTGATCTTTCTGCCCTCCTGCCACAGCCTCCCAAAGTGCTAAGATTACAGACATGAGCTACTATTCCTGGCTAAAAGAATTAGTTTTAAGGAGTTATGTTCGACCTTGTCCTTTCTTTCCTGGAACAAACTCTGTAAATGTTCTATTATGAATTGTATTTCTAAAATATTTTTTCTCTGTCTTGCTTCTTAGTCAATTGGAAATGCTAAAACAACCAGGAATGATAATAGCAGCCGTTTTGGGAAGTATATTGAGATTGGCTTTGATAAGAGGTATCGAATCATTGGTGCCAATATGAGGACTTATCTTTTAGAGAAATCCAGAGTGGTGTTCCAGGTAAGCTGGGCATGTACATGTCCATACTTGTGTTAGATTGCTGTTTAATTACAAAGCCCATACTCGCTGGTGAGTGTTTTCTTTCCAGATACTCATAAGCATCTTATGGCAATATTACTATGAACTACAGTTGGTCTGACGCATGTAAAATAATGCCTGTTATAATGCTGGTTACACTCTTAGGACTAATAGTCTTTGGGACTGAGCACTCTTGGGTTTAATGGTTTTGAATCTTTCTTGCAGATGCTTGTTAAAAAGCTTAGTTAAGAAGAGATGCTATGAGTTTAGTTTGGTTTCTCATCACATATTTCCAAATTATAGGGAAGGTATTGGCCTATGCTTTCGTTGAGTTATAATTTGAACTCAGTTCAAGAAAAAGAAATTATCCTTGTCCTCTTTCCTTCGATTGTGTTATTGTTTAGACAAGATAGTGAGGAGTAAAAATCTTTATAACCTAGTTATGCATTTTGATCATAAAACACACTCAGTCACATCTGTGCAGGATTTGCATTCACACATATACTCTTGGTCTTTTTTGATCTGAAAGTGGGAAAGTGGGATATATATTTATCACATTGACAGGTTGTATACTTATATATTTACAGGTAGAAAAACTACATATTTCAGTGGAAAACTCTGAGTTTAGAGCCCCTATTGACCACTGCTTGACTCATGCTATGAGATCTGGGGTTTTAGTAGGTCCACTGCATTGAGGTTCAGACACCCTGCATTGTCACGTAGCAGTGTCTGCAGTTTCTCTTGCCCAAGTCTGTTATGGCTTTGAAATATACTTGTTTCATATAGTAAAGCAAGAGTCCACTGTTCTAATATCTGGGTATACACAGAACAATATTGCTACACACATGGATATTTTTATAGATTTTTTAAAAAAGCATCTAGTTTAGGAGCTAGAAGAAAGAATGGATGAGACATAAGTAGATCTAATAGAAGATTGAATTCAAATAATAGAGATTTGATTGATAGGTAAGTGAATAAGAAAAATAGTCCTTGGTCATTCCCTGAACAGGCTAGTAGTGCTTAATACACAATGGGAAGGCCTAGTCCGTGTTGTCCTGTTAAAGGATATTGAAGCAATTCTAGCCGTTTCCAGTCCCCAGGATTATAGAATATTGAGTTGTTTGGTAGGTCAACATGAATCGTGCAGTCGGAAAAAAGCATATTTTTATGCTTGCTATTGTTCTTCATGTGGAAGAATGACCAAAGCATTTCTGCAGACCCTCTTGCCTTTCAAGTCTCTATATGCTGAGCCACTTGATCACTTACTTAATCATGCTGGATCAGTGGCACACTGGTATTTGTTCAGCGTCTTCTGTCCCTGTAATAGGTTTTCTTGTCCAGACATCAGTCCCTTTTGGGCATCATACCTGACCTTGGCCTTAATTAATATTGTTCTTAGCCAACTGAATATAAAGCCAAATTCAAGGAAATGATGATAGAATATTATGATTTGATTTTGTATTAACAATACTAAATGCAATTGATATGGAAAGACTCGGGAAATAGGAGTTGTACATAATTTATTTTATATTTTATAAAATAGTTATTGATTTTAAAATATATACCTAAAATGACATGGAAGATGTAGTTGCATTTATAGATTTCTTACAAATAACCACAGTAGATAGTTCAGTCTAAAATATGACAAAGGTAGGGTTATTTTTTTTAAAGTGTTAGGACAACCAAGAACTTAAGAGGTATCATTAGAAAACAGTATTGAATATTGTGAAAAACAAAGAAAAGGTTTTATTTATAGCTTTCTCAAGAAGCACTGATATCTTATGACTGTGTCTGTAAATGAAGCTGTTCACTAGTTCAGAAAGCATTGTTGTCAGGTATTCTATGCTGAGCATGATCAATATGTATGTACTGACACATATGCATGTAAACTACAAATCACAAGGTTTAATAATCATAAATAAGTATTAGGAAATTTAGGAAAGGACAGTGTATTTCCCCACGATAATTAAATATTAAAATTTACTTTTATGATAGAATTTTCTGAGTTCTAAATTAAAATGTTATAATTGAAAACTCTTATCATTTCAAAGGCAGAAGAGGAGAGAAACTATCATATCTTCTATCAGCTTTGTGCCTCAGCAAAGTTACCTGAATTTAAAATGCTGCGATTAGGTATGAATGTAACATTAGATGTATTATGCTGGTATTGTTTTCTGTTAATTTATGAGTTCCTAAACATACTTGTTACAGGAGCTTATATCATACAGAAATATTTGTGTATAAAATGTATAAAAGTCTGTAGTCGGCTGCAGAATAAACCATGGAGCAGTAGAGAAGGAGTTCATAGCTGTGTAAATGGAACAGAATTGGCCCTGAAATGATTTAAGATGAGTGTTTAAGATCTTGTTTTTTTTTTTTTAAATACATGTATTTTATTATTCTTCATTACATTATTTCCCCCCCCACACACACCCCTCCATGGTAAGGCAGAATTGATTTACAGAAAAGAATACAGACAACACCAAAGCTCCTGGTAGAGGGAGAGATTTCAAGTGGGGGGAGAGAAGCTCTCTCCCTTCCTCTCCCGGTCTTTCCCCGTCTCCTCCTCTAGGCCTCTAGCCTCAGGGTATATATAGGTGTATGGGTTCCTTGGCCAGGAAACGAATGAATACAGTCCCTTCCGCTGGGGGCAAGGTGTATGAGTGTATCAATGAATGGACACAGTCCATCCATGGAATTGAGGCCTAGGAAATTCACAAAAAACTGACCTAGGCATAGGAAATGGGGGTTGTCTCCTTCATTCTACAGTTAAACCCACTCCTTGAGTTTTTTAAAAAATTTAAGTTATTATGTTCTTTTCAGTGCTATCATTTCCATTGGTTTCTTCCCTATGTCTTCTATATCCTTGCTGAAATTCTGTTTTTTCTTTTATTTGAAGTATGCTCATAATTTTTCACTAAAATATTTATGATACCTGCTATTGAATCCTTCTGAGATAATTCTGGTATCTGTTTTATTTATCAGCGTCCATGGATTGCCTTTTCTTGATAGTTTGAAATCCTCATGGTTCTTAGAATAATAAGTGATTTTCTATGATGAACATTTTGAGTAACATGTTGCGAGACCCTGGATCTGCCTTAAATCTTGTGTTTTAGTGGTCTTTCTTCTCTGCTGCAGCCAGGAAAGGATGAGGCCACGTCCTTACTGCCAAGAGATGAAGTCGGTCCAGGTTTTCTGTTTGATGTCAGTTAAGGGTCGCCTCTGGGAGAAGGGGATCCTCATTATTGGTGGACCTTGGGATCAGGTTTCATGCTTTTCAGGGACCTTCACTAATACCTTCTGGCTCTTGGAGCAAGAGATGCCCACTGTTTTCCATAGAGTCTCCAATAACACTGCAGGAGTGGAAGGTGGTTTGTTGCTCTAAATGATATCGAAAGTCTTGACTTCCCACTGGCTCTCCTCTGACACCTCCTTGTAAGGAGGGCGAAGATAGTTCACCACCTCTAGGCGGTGGTACAAACCCTTTTTACCCTCCCCAGCCCGCTCAGGGTGATGCATGGATACGTGTTCTTGGTCTCTGTTCTTTCTTCCTTGAAGCCACATTGTAACCACTGTGGGTCACCTCTTTACAACCAGGTGGCAGAGGAAGTCCAGGCTCCCCTCTCAAGGTGCCACAGTTAATTTATAGTGTTTCTCTGGAGTACAATACTGCCCCCACCCCCACCCCACCGCTATCTTTTGTTCTGCAACTATTGGCATTTCCAGGTCACTGTGTTTTTCAATAACTGCTATAGGATACATACAGGAAAATGGACATTCAGAGAGCAGGGAGCCCACAATCGTGTTTTTCCTCAAGTCCTGAATTCTAGTTGCACCAGCTTTCTTCTTGACATCTTTTAGAGTTTTCTTAAGTTTCTTTCATTCACTATAATGTCCTAGGCATTTCAGCTGTGCTTAGTGGAAGCAATAAGGGGAAGATCTGTAGATATGTACTCCATCTTTCCCAAACTGAAAGTCTCTGCACTCTTTAAGTTTTCTCTCTCTCATTTTTTTTTTAGTCCACTTAGGAATTTTAACATAACTTAAAAAGAACTACCACTCAGTGGCCATTGTAAGATAGTGGTAGGGAATGTATCAAAAATTACACTTTCTTTTAATGTATACATTTTTCCTTTCAGACATTGTATACAATATCCACATATAAAGACTCTAAGAGTGCTAGGATGCTATCTCAGAAAAAGAAGAGATGCCTTTTTTTAAACAGAGCTAATAGGGACCTTATATATTCTTTTAAAGCTTAACCAAAACTACAAAAAATTTCATAGGTATGGTGAACAAAATATGTCCCTACGTCCTCAAGAATTTAATAGTAGGCTTTGAGCTAGTAAAGTCCTATTTAAAATAATGTTGAAAGAAACTGTATGATTCCAGATAATCCATGCTCTAAGTTGGCTTTATATATAATGCCTTTCCAATGACTGCAATATGCTTATTATTTTGTTGATATTGAAAGCCCAAATTGATTTCTGTTTCTCTTCATCTACGTCTACCAGCTTTTTACAATATTCCTTTTTAAATACCAAAAAAGTGTGGAGATTCACAACATGTCACCATTTAAATGTCTTTGAAAAATGGAGACTTTACCTCTTTCATGCTTACATGGATGGAGCTGGAAAATATTCTTCTTAGCAAAGTATCCCAAGAATGGAAGAAAAAGTATCTAATGTACTCAGCCCTACTATGAAACTAATTTATAGCTTTCATGTGAAACCTATAATGCAATTACAGCACAACAACTGGGGAAAGGGGCAAGAGAGGGGAGGGGGGAGAGTATTTGGTGGGTCCACACTTAGGTGCATCTCAGAAGGGTACAGGTGAAACTTGCTAAATGTAGAATATAAATGTCTCCACACAATAACGAAGAAAATGCCATGAAAGCTATGTCAACTAGTTCAATGAAAATATTTCAAATTGTATATAAAACCAGCACATTGTACTCAAATGATTGCATTTATGTACACAACCATGATTTAATAAACAAAAAAATAATAATAAATAAAAAATAAAAAATAAATGTCTTTGATTCACCATTTTTCACTTTGTTTTCTGTGGTCTTTATTTACTTATTTGAGCAGCTTTCATGTTTACTTGTGTCTTTACCGAAGTGTTACCTTCTATAATTCATGTTTTCTAATTCATGTTTTTAGATCTGTTCAATGGTAATTGTGTAGCACTGTGACTGAATATCATTTCACTATTACTTGCTGAAAAGCAATCCTTTCCCACTGAATCACCTTGGCATCTGTTTTGACAAAAATCAATTGGCTATGTATGTGTCAGCCTAATCCTATTCAATCTATCTTTAAGAAAATATCACACTGTATTTACTATAGTTATTTAAAACTAAATTTGAAATTATAAAACCTCAACTTAATTTTACTAAATTACTTTAACTTGTAGGCCATTTGTATTTTCAAATACATTTACAATTAATATGTGAGAGTCTACCCAAAATAATCTTCAGTAATTTTGAAATTACACGGCACTGAATGTATAGATAAATTTGAAGAGAATAGATAGTTTACTGACATTAAACTTTCTGGTTCGTGTACATGGTATAACTTTGCATTTATTTAATTTCTTTAATTTGTATGGCATAGGACTTTCAAATTTGTGTCAGATTTATTTCTAAGTATTTCATACTTTTTATACTACTGTAATGGAATTACTTTTATTTAGTTTTATTCTCTAAAGGTTTATTTTTAGACCTTAGAAATAAAATTGTATTACATATTTGAGTGTTGTAACTTTGCTAAATCATGGTTTTCAATCTCATATCTTTTTATGAAGCCATAAAATTTCCCACACATAATATCATAGTGCCAATAAATCACACTTTTTAATATCTACAGCTTTATTTCATTTGTTTTATTTCAGGAGCTAAAAACTCTTTCGAAATTTTTCCATCTCTTCCTGAGGATAAATACAAATCTCTTCTGTTACAAATTCATGGTGGGTAAGTAATCTGGGAGTCTGCTCCATTAATAATGGCTTGTATTTTTATTCTTGAAAAAAAATGTTATTTTCTTTTCAAGAATAAAAGAGTGGACAAGCTAGTTCCACTTTAAACCATACACATTTGAATTGGCAACTCTTGCTCAGATTTCTAGTACTAAAGTGAACCTATTGATGTGGACATGATGTAATGAATTATTGTGATCATGTATTTTTGCATGAACAGGGTAGTCACCTGTGCCTTTTGGATGTTGCATAATTCCACCTATGGCTCTGTGTTCTTTGGAGTTTTACAAATACCAGAAAGTTACATTACGGAATTCCTAGTTCCTAAATGCATAAACAAACTTGTACCCAGATGCAGCAACATTAAACGTTATTAACAAAGTTCTCTCTAATATAAAAGTATAGTGGCAAATGTGTTTCTGAAGGGAATGACTGGTTTTTGATCTGTAGTGGAAATAAATTTCTCACTAAAATCGAGGATACATTAGCATGATACTGTGTAGGGAGCAATGAAAGTAGATGAGTTGGCAATCAAATTTCATGCTTCAGGGCTTGAACTGTTTTTATAGGGGTTATAATGGGATCTTTTGAAACAGCGAAGGAATTTTTCTTGCCTTAAAAAGTCGAGAGTTATCTGCGTAGATCACGGTCCAATCTGGAGTTTCAAATGAATGGTAACATAGCTGTTCAAAAAAAGAATCTCACAAACTTTAATCTGTCTCTTGGTTTCCCTCAAGTGATATGTGAAACCTTTTGGACGCAAAAGAAGTCCATGAAATTATTCAACTGGCATTCTTTCTCATCACAGAGGCAACTGACATCTTACTCTTCTCTGTACTTATAACCAAAAGAAATATCTTTATTCACATTCACTAAGGCTCATCTCCTGCTCTCTGGTGTCGTAGATCACAGCTGTGTACGGAATCCCTAGAATGAAAATGTCAAAAAAGAACTAATAAAGAAGTCCTCATCTTCCAAGATTTAGTGCCGGCTCTGTCCCATGAACTCCTTGTCTTTCTTTTCCTTAAGAGAAATGTATGTATTTTCTTATATTTTAGTGGCCCTTTAATTAAATTGCTTTTTAAGTGTAAATTTGCGACAATATTTCTAAAAATCTGTTTTCTATTTGGTTCTATGTTTCTGTAATAATTTTTATAGTTATGTTATATGTTCAATTTTATTCTTACAAAATCACTTTATAAGAATACCATTTTAAATACCTTTTTGAAGTTTAAATACTCTCAATATCTTTTTCTCTTAATAATATCAGTAACTCCAAAATTTTATTTTTAAGAGAGTAAGGCCATTCAATGAAAGATTTCTCAAAGACATGTAATAACTAGTATATATTTACATAAGAAATTTTATGAAGTGTTGTGTATTAAATGAATGTTAATTTTGATTTCACAGCTCATATTCATATTTCTTAGTAATAAGGATTCTTTTTTTTTCCATTTTAAATCACTTTAATGGCAGATTAAAAATATATAAGCTGATATTAGAGGACATTCTTGGTGCCTTTATAAATATCTTAAATCAAAAGTTTGGCTTAATTGCACTTGGGTGTTCGAGGAGGCTGGGGAGGTGGGGACTGGCTCAGGTGAGCCCCTGGGGCAGGGAGGAGGCTGGGATGGAGGAATGGAGGTGGCACAGGCACAGAGACAGGTGGCTGCACAGGCAGAGTTCAAAACATCCGTCTGTTCAGAAGGTACAGACCGGAGTGCAACACAGGTTCACGTGCACACCAGGTACAACCAGCCCAAGGCAGACCCCACCCTGCCCTCCCCTGAGTTAATGAGCAAAGATACCCAGTGAGCAAGTCATGCCCCAGGGCCATAAGGATTGATTATATACCCTAAGTCAGGCAATGTTCTAGGTGCTTGGCATATATTATCTCATTTAATCCTCACACAACCCCCC
>CAUYRH010130852.1:0-10447 GCA_963574655.1 Perodicticus potto | reverse complement strand
CAGATATCTGGCCTGAGTTTTTGTATCCAGTCAGCCAACCTATGCCTCTTTAGAGGACAATTTGAACCATTCACATTATTTGAAAATATTGATAAATCATTAGAAAATCTAGTGGACATTTTTAATCCTTTTGTCACTGTGTGAGTTGGACTTTGATAAAAAGTTTCTGGATGAGTTTACTTTTGCATTGGAGGATTTCGCTGATCATTGTGGAGGATAGGTCTGAGAATATCCTGGAGAGCTGGTTTGTTTATAGCAAATTTCTTCAACATGTGGATGTCATTAAAGTATTTAATTTCTCTATCATAAATGAAACTCAATTTGGCTGGATACAGGATCCTGGGTTGAAAGTTATTTTGTTTTAGGAGATTAAAAGTCAATGACCATTCTCTTCTAGTTTGAAAGATTTGATCAGAGACATCTGCAGTTATTCTAATATTCTTCCCCTTGTAGGTTATAGATTTCTTTTAAAATTTTCTCCTTAGTATTTACTTTAGTGAACTTAATTATGATGTGCCAGGGGGATGTCTTATTCAGGTTGAGTCATGCTGGGGTTCTGAACCTGTCTGCTATCTGAATTTCAGAATCTCTTGGCATGTCTGGAAAGTTCTCTTTCATCATCTCATCAATAAGAGACTCTGTGTCTTGTGAAGCCGCATCATCACTTTCGGGGATCCCTATGAGGCAAATATTGGTTTTCTACAAGTTATCCCAGAGCGCTCTGAGAGAGTGATCTGTTTTTGCCTTCCAATTCTTTTCCTCTTTCAAACTTTGAGAGTGTTCAAACGCTTTGTCTTCCTTGTCAGAAATCCTTTCTTTTGCTTGCTCCATTTTGTTACTGAGGGATTCTACTGAATTTCTCAGATCTTTAAGGGCTCTAACTTCTTGTCTCAATGTGTCAAAATCTTTGGTCATTTTGTCTTTGAATTCGTTGAATTCTTGAGACATCTTTTGGGTCTTCTTTTGGATTAGTGCTTGAAATTCTAATTCCCTCTTTTCCTCCATTCTGCTGATCTCATTTGCAATCCAGATTCTGAATTCATTTTCAGACATCTTAGACATTTGCCTATGCAGGAGATCTTGTGCTGTGTCTGCCTTGCCGTTCCTTGGAGGAGTTGGTCTACTCTGATTATTCATATTGCCAGAGTTTTTCCATTGATTAAACCCCATGATTCTTTTTCACCTTTGCATCTAGCCGTCCTCAGAATTGGGAAGGTGTCTCTCGAAGATTAGACCTTGATGGAACCACTCCATTGTTGCTGGAACTTTGTAGTAAGTGACTATCTGTAGATCTTCTTTGATTGCCCCAGCCAGGGAGTTCTGGCTGTGGGAGCAGCCATGGAGTGTGGCACCCCAGGATCCAGCAGCAGGGTGGGGGATGGTGCACACAGTTCTAGGAGTGCCAGGAGCAGGCTGTGTTATCACCAGGTGAGTTCCTGGCTGATGGTGGGCCTACAGAAGCCTGGCAGTCACCAGCGGAGTCTCTGGAAGAGGGCCCGCTTGCGGAGACCATGCAAGCTTGGGGCACAGGAGCACATTGTTGCTGGGGGAGTTCCTGGCCAGGGGCGGCCTTGCGGGTGCCTGGCGGTCACCGGCGGTGTTCTTGGCAGAACGTGGGACTGCGGGGCCCAGCAAGTGTGAGGCACAGGTCTGCATGGTTGCCAAGGGAGTTCCTTGTCAGGAGCGGGCCTGCTGAAGCCCTGCGGGCACCAGACGCAAACCCACACAGTCACCAGAGGAATCTCTGGCCAGGGGCGGTCTTGCAGGGGCCCGGAGGTTGCTGGTGGATTCCCTGATAGAAGGAGGGACTGTGGCGGCCCTTCAAGTGGTGGGCGCAGGGCTGCGCTGTTGTCTGGGAAGTTTTTGGCTGGCGGTGGGCCTGCAGAAAGGCCTGGCAGTTGCGCACGGAGTCCCTGGTAGAAGGCTGGCCTGCAGGGTCCCTGTGGGTACCAGGCGGAGGGCCATGCAGTCACTGTGAGTGTCCCTGGCCGGGGGCCTAGCAGTCACAGATGGAGTCCCTGGCAGAAGGCAGACCTACAGAAGCCCGGCAAGTGCGGGATGCAGGGCTAAGCAGTCACTGGGGGAATTCCTGGCTGGGGGCAGACCTGCAGAGGCCTGTTGGTTACTGGGGGAGTCCCTGGCAGAAGGCTGGCCTGCAGAGGCCCCATGGGTGCCAGGTGGAGACCCGTGCAGTTGCTGAGACTGTCCCTGGCCGTGAGCAGCCCTGTGGGGGCCTGTCGGTTGTGGGTGGAGTCCCTGGCAGAAATTGGACCTGCGGAAGCCCTGCAGGGTCGGGTTGCGGGCCGCCAGGGGATTTACTGGCCAGGGGTGGGCCTGCGGGTGCCCTGCGGGTGCCAAGTGGAGACCTGTGTGGTTGCCAGGGGAGTTCCTGGCTGGGGGCGAACCTCCAGAGGCCTGGCAGTTGCTGGCAGAGTCACTAGCAGATGGCTGGCCTGCAGAAGCCTAGCAGGCATGGGGCACAAGGCAAGGTGGTTGCCAGGGGAGTTTCTTACCGGGGTTAGGCCTGCAGAGGCCTGGCTGTTGCAGGGGGAGTTCCAGGCAGAAGGTGGGCCTGAGGAAGCCCTGCAGGCTCAGGCATGGTCTGCAAGGTCACCAGGGGATATACTGGCCAGCAACTGGTCTGCAGGGGCCCTGCAGGTGCCAGGAGGAAGCCTGCGTGGTCGCCAGAGGAGTTCCTGAGGGTGGCGGACATGCGGAGGCCTGGTGGTTGCCGGCAGAGTCTCTTGCAGACGGTGGACCTGTGGAAGCCTGGTTATCATGGGTGCAAGGTCTAGGAAGTTGCCAGGAAAGTTCCTGGCCGGGGCAGGCCTGCAGATGACTGGCGGTTGCAGGTGGAGTTCCTGGCAGAAGGCAGGCCTGCGGAAGTCCAGCAGGCTTGGGGCACCAGGCCTCATGGTCACCAGGGGATTTACTGACCAGGGGCCAGCCTGCAGGGGCCCTTCATGTGCCACGCAGATGCCTGTGCAGTCGCCGGGGAAGTTCCTGGCCAGCAGTTGTCCTGCGGAGGCCTGGTGGTCGCCGGCAGAGTCTCTAGGAGATGGCAGGCCTGCAGAAGCCCTCAAGCATGGGGTGCAGGGCCAGGCCATTTTCTGGGGAGTTCCTGGCTGGGGACGGGCCTGCAGAGGCCTGGTGGTTGCAGGCAGAGTTCTTGGCTGAAGGTGGGCCTGCGTAAGCCCTGCAGGCTCGGGGTGCAGGGTTCCACAGTCACCAGGGGATTTACTGGCCAGGGGCGGACCTGTGGGGGTCCTGCAGGTGCCAGGCGGAGGCCAGTGGTCACCGGGGGAGTTCCTCACTGGGAGTGGACCTGCAGAGGCCTGGCGGTCGCCGTCAGAGTCTATAGCAGACAGTGGGCCTGTAGAAGCCTGGCAAGCATGGGGCGCAGTGCCAGGCACTCGCCTGCGGCTTCCTTAGCCGGAGGGAGGGAGGATCACTCACTGCAGCACCCCACCCCAGAGTCTTCCTGGCGGGGCACTTGTTCTGGCAGGCGGGGTTCGGGACACTGTTCAGGGACCTCCTCCCTCAGTCTCAGCCGGGGTTAGGCTTCTGGTTAGTCATGTAAGTGGGGAAGGGTGTACTGTAAGTTCACAATGGTGGAGAAAACTTTAGTTCAGTTTTTCTGCCTAGCAATAGAGTTTTCAGAGTCACACCAGGATGCTCAGGGGAAGCACACCCCACTTCCCACAGCACTCTTCCGTGGGGTGAGACAAGAGGGCCACAGTTCACCACTTGTCTGTAGAAAACCCACAGGAGCAAAAGAGGAGAAAAAAAAAAAAAGAAAGGAAACAGATGAGCAAGAAACTCAGAGCTTTCTTGGGGGAGGGGACGGACACTTTTCCTTTCAGATGAATTTTGTACCTGAAGCTTGCTTTCTTGATGTCGCAGCCTGCCTCAGCAGAGGTGACCTGCAGATATCAGTTCTCTCTCTCAGCTGGGCTCCCAGTATTCAGCTTAATTGAGCAGTTTCTGGAGGTTATCTTCCCTTTTGGACAGGAGCCTTTTTCAGAAGCTGCTTCCAGTCAGCCATCTTGCACCGCCCCCCGCAATATACAATTTTAATGCAATTCCTGCTAAAGCTCCATTGTCATATTTTAAATATCTTGAAAAAATTATACTTAATTTATTATGGAATCCGAAAAAAATCTCAAATAGCCAAGATATTACACATAAATAAAAACAAAGCAGGAGGAATCACGCTACCAGATCTGAGACTGTACTATAAATCGATAGTGATCAAAACATCATGGTACTGGCACAAAAACAGAGAGGTAGATGTTTGGAACATAAGAGAGAACCAAGAGCTGAACCCATCTACTTACCACTATTTGATCTTCAACAAGCCAATTAAAAAACATTCAGTGGGGAAAAGACTTTCTTTTTAACAAATGGTGCTGGGAGACCTGGCTGGCAACCTGTAGAAGACTGAAATTGAACCCACACCTTTCAACACTAAGGAAGATAGACTCACACGGATTAAAGATTTAAACTTAAGACACGAAACTATAAAATTACTAGAAGAAAGTGCAGGGAAAACTCTTAAAAGAATTTGCCTGGGCAAATACTTCATGAGGAGGACCCCCCAGGCAATTGAAGCAGTATCATAAATTCACTACTGGGACCTGATGAAAATAAAAAGCTTCTGCACAGCCAAGAACATAGTAAGTATAACAAGCAGACAGCCCTCAGAATGGGAGAAAATATTTGCAGGTTATGCCTCTGACAAAGGTTTCATAACCAGAATCCACAGAGAAGTCAAACGTATTAGCAAGAAAAGAACAAGTGATCCCATCTCAGGATGGGCAAAGAATATGAAGAGAAACTTCTCTAAAAAAGATAGGCGCACAGCCTTCAGATACATGAAAAAATGTTCACTATCCTTAATCATCAGAGAAATTAAAATCAAAACTATCTTTAGATATAATCTAACTCCTGTAAGATTAGCTGACATAACAAAATCCCAAATCCAGAGATGCTGGCATGGAAGTGGAGAAAAGGGAACACTTCTACATTGCTGGTGGGAAAGCAAACTAATATGTTCCTTTTGGAAAGAGTTTGGAGAATACTCAGAGATCTAAAAATAGATCTGCCATTTGATCCTATAATTCTTTTACTTGGTATATACCCAGAAGACCAAAAATCACGTTATAACAAAAGATATCTGTACCAGATTGTTTATTATGGCCCAGTTCATAATTGCTAAGTCATGAAAGAAGCCCAAGTGCCCATCGATCCACGAATGGATTAATAAATTGTGGTACATGCATACCATGGAATATTATGCAGCCTTAACGAAAGATGATGACTTTACCTCTTTCATATTTACATGGATGGAGCTGGAACACATTCTTCTTAGCAAAGTATCTAAAGAATGGAAGAAAAAGTATCCAATGTATACAGCCCTATTATGAAGCTAATTTATACCTTTCATTTGTAGGCTATAACCCAGTTATAGCACAAGAATATGGAGAAAGGGATAAGGGAGGGAAGGGGGAGAGTGGGTGAAGAGAGGGTAAATGGTGGTATCATACTTATGGTGCATCTTCGAAGGGACAGGTGAAACCTACTAATTTCAGAACACAATTGTTTTCACATAATAAATGAGAAAATGTCATGAATATTATTTTGAAGAGTAGGATGAAAATATTTCAGATTGTATATGAAGCCCGCACACTGTACCCCATTATTGCACTGATGTACACAGCTATGATTTAATAAATAAAAAAATACCTAAAACTTTACATTGTGTAATTATGCATGAATGATGGGACAGTGCCTTGAGAACAGTGCAAGCCCCAGTCTTCCCTCTCTCAGCCATTGAGATACCTACCTGCATGCTTTGAACCAGGGCAATTGGCCCAAGTGTCAGGTTTCTGGGCCTAAAGCAGTAAGGCCCTTCATCTGAAGTTTAGCCTGTAGGTTGACCGGAAACAAGGGTGGATTCTTTGCCTGTTGGTTTGCGTGCTTGTTGTTGTTGAAATTAATGTGAGGATATAAATGATTAGTTTACATTGTTTGCATTCCTTAGGTAAACTCCAACTTGTAGTTCAGCCATTCCCAGGAGATGTGCCATATTACACTTATGACTTGCTCGTGTTTTATGATTGTGGTTTAAAAATATGCATGCAAAGCTGTAAGTGGGACCTGAGTCTTGCTCTTTGTATCAAATCAAAAGAGGAGGAGGTCAACAATGAAGATAACTAGAATGGCTCCTTTTTTTGCTCCAGCTGTTTGAAAGCTACTTTTATGTTAATGATAATAAGTTCTTATTTCCATTGTGCTTTCCTTGGAGCCTGAATGGTTTTGTTTGTTTCTTGAAATATTACATCCATTATTTAATTTCAAACCAGAGATTCTCCATTTAAGAAATTGTATTCAAGGGCAGCGCCTGTGGCTCAAAGGAGTAGGGCACTGGCCGCATATGCCACAGGTGGCAGTTTCAAATCCACCTCTGGCTAAAACCTGGAAAAAAAAATACTGTATTCAAGCCTTTTCCCACTGTAGAAAGGGAATATATACTCTGCGAAGGCATTCTTGAAATTGTGTTTGATTTGCTTTAAAGCCCGATATTTGGTCCATTTTATTAAGTGTTTCCCTCACACTTTTACATTATGTTTAACTAATCCTTCTATGCAAATGCAGAGCCTTGCAAATGATATCATTCTCAGACAAACAATGAAATAAACACTGAGTAATCACCAAAACTCGAACCACTTCTTCAGCCCATAGATTGGTGATATGAAATTACAAATGAAGACCAAATATTCTCAAGGGAAGGAATGGGGGTAGGGAAGGACAGGAAGCTAGAGAGACTTTTCCAGAGTAGCTCAGGCTGGAAAGGGGTCAATAGCTGATAGAGCACAAAGAATAAATTTCTCATTTTTCCCTTATAATGCTGAAAAACTCTGATGGGTAAAGCAAGGCTCAAGAAATACAAAGTATATATCATGTTCTGTGATGACAATGCAGCTAAGTTAAAAAGAAAATACAAAAGTGAAAATTATGAGCGGTGCTGTCCAGAGAGAAGACCAGAGTCAAGATGTTCAGGCTAGGTTTATTGAACGGGGCATCTGCACCAGGGAGGCTCATAAAGACCCCTTGCTTTAGGTAGTGGGAAAATGCCACAGCTTGCTTGAAAAGTTACGGTCTTTTGGTTGAACTTCTGGTGGTGGGGGGGATGGGACCACCACTTGCTTTGTGTCTTTGTCGTAGGAGGAGAGAAACAGGTGGAAAGGAAAACCTTCATACATGGCTGGGTTGGGCCCCCAACATTGCTGAGTCTTGATGGAGTTATAGTGGTGGGCAGGGCTCCATTCTGTAGCAGGGTGTGGTCATTTTACCTGTGCATTTTGAGTAACTATTGGTGGAGAAGTTTCCAAGTGGCAGCCACCATTGAAAAACTTTTGTGTTTCCAGGCCCACCTTTATTTTCTCTCTAGCTCTATCCTTTCTCCACCCAAAGCTGGAGGCAGGTGGGAATATGGAGGTCTGGGGGAACCCCACAGCAGGGATGGAGGGGAGGCCATCATTGTTGCAGAGAGAAAACCGTCAAGGTGGGTGGTGGTTAGGTGGCTGCTAGGACTGTGAACTCCCCTGGGCCCTGCCCCTGCCCCCATGCACCCTATTTTGTCTTCTGGGGCCTAGAGCAGTGTATGGATTCCTAGGACACTGCCAACGGAGTCACAGGAGTTGCTGGGTCTATAGACTTGTGGTTTTGCAGCTTGTGTTCTCAGATCTGCCTGGGCTGTGGTGAGGGACATGTGGATGTTGGTTGGGGATACAAGGCTGTGGGAATTCCCAGAATCTGCGGAGTACGGGAGAGTGGAGGGCCTTGAGGCCACAGGGGCTGTTTAGAAAGTGGAGGAGTTGTAGGAGCTGGAGTAGTCCCTGGTGGAGGGAAGATCATGAGGAAGATGGTGAGGATAGAAGGGGATGTGTTCCATCGATGGTATGTATAGGGAGGGGAAGAGTGGAGGGAAGAAAGATATAAAGACAGGAAATTTCATTTCCTCTGCCATTTTATTGGAGGAAACTTTTGAAGTTTTTAAGATAATAAAATTGAAGGTCCTGTTTTCTGATTTGTACTGAGGTTGAAGGAGACACCTGTGGGGTGTCTCAGGATGTGCACCCACTACCTGCATTGAAAAGAAGGCATACCATGTTTTCTAACAACCAGGGCATGGAGGAGAGAAAAATGAAGAAAGACAGGGAAAAGTCAGGTGCCCCTATTTTTTCTCATAAATATCGAAATGAGTGTCCAGCATTGGCCCTGAATTGAAAAACAAAACCCAAAATGATTTCAGGTCTCTGGTACTGCAGAAGGGAGCACAGTGGTAGGACAAAACCCTCTAATTAGGTGCCAAGGAACAAACAATAAAGTGAGGGAGATGTGGGGATATATAGGCATCAAATGAGGCAAGAAGTGAACCAAGAGAGGTTCTCTTTGAAGGTATTGAGGGAGCTTACTCTTTAATGTCATTTCAGGGTGAAAACCTGTCAGATTGACAGGTGAGTCATTAGAATCAGGTCTGGGCAAATCCGGATTAGGTTCTGAGAATACTGGGGTAACTTGGGAGGCTGGCAGCCAGCTACCAGTCAGGTGCCAGTTGTGAGTTTCTGGCTCCATAAGAAAGGTATAAGAAGTGATACCCAGCATGAGACCAGAGCAGAGGCGTTCTGGCCAGGCTTCTTGAAAGGGAGTGTGGCTCACATGGGCAGTGCAAAGGTGCTGTTTACCCCATGCAACGATAGAGACCCTGTTTATATGGGGACTTAGGGCATGGGCAAATTGCACAACTTGCCAGGAATGTTAGGTTCTTGGGGGTGGGGCTAGCGAGATCCTTTGTGTCTTTTCCTTAGGAGGAGAGAAGGAGGATGAGGTGAGAGGAAAGGGTTCATTTGTGGCTGTCTCAGGTCCCCCAAGAAAAAGAACTTCAAAAAGCCTATATGCTTGGGGTTCACTAAACCCTTCTAAAGCAATAATGGGTCAAAGGAGAAATCATTAAGGAAACTGGACAGTATTGAGAAATAACTAATAAAGAAATTCTTGGGATGTGGCTAAGTGTTACTTGGAGGGGATGTTATGAGCTTGCGTGCATATTGAACAGTAAAATGCCTTTCACCATGTATTTTATAGAAAAGGAAGCACAAGTGGTTCAACAAACACAAAAAGAGATGGGAATTGGGGGAACCTCACAAGTAGTCTGAGAACTGCCTACTACAACCACCATGGGATGCTACTGCACACCATCAGACCTGCAGGATTTACAAAGGCTGGTCTCATGTCATGCTTGGGAGGAGGTAGAGGCAATGAGGACTCTGGCACAGTACTCATAGGAGCTCAAGTTGGTCTGACCACCTTGGAGAGCCACCTGGTGATACCGCTTCTTCCAGAAGATGCACATGCTGCAGGCTGCAGCCCTTTCACTCCTAGGTGCATAATCTCAGGGCATGTTCAGGAGCAGACACATATGAGGATGTTCTTAGCATTGTGCTTCTTTGTTTCTGATTGTTGGGGATTCATTGAGGGTACAAGGAACCTGGTTACACTGATTCTTTGTGTTAGATAAAGACCCTCTTATAGCAGTGTTCTGCCCCCACAAGGTTTACCCCCTCGTGACCCTCCTTCTCCTCCCTCCTTCCCTCTCTCTGTTCTCTCCATTCCCCATCCCCCACTGTGTGCTAGATCATTAGTTGTCCTCAGATCAGAATTGAGTACATAGGATTCTTATTTCTTCATTCTTGTGATACTTTGCTAAGGATAATGTGTTCCACTTACCTACAGGTTAATAGGAAAGACGTAAAGTCTCCCTATTTTATAATGGCTGAATGGTACTCCAGGACATACATACACTACAGCTTGTTAATTCGTTCCTGGGTTAGTGAGCATTTAGGCTATTTCAACATTTCGGCAATTGTAAATGGAGCTGTAATAAAAAGTCTAGCACAAGTGTCCTTATGGTAAGGGAATTTTTTTCTTCTGGATAGATGCCCAGTAATGGAATTTCAGGATCAAATGGGAGGTCTTGTTTGAGTTCTTTGAGGGTTCACCATACTTCCTTTCAAAAAGGTTGTATTAGTTTTCAGTCCCACCAGCAGCGTAAAAGTGTTTCCTTCTTTCCACATCCACACCAGCATCTGCAGTTTGGAGATTTTGTGATGTCAGCCATTCTCACTAGGGTTTGATGATATCTTGGTGTGGTTTTGATTTGCATTTCTCTAATCATTAGGGACAATGAGCATTTTTTGGATATATTTGTTAGCCATTCATTTGTCTTCCTTAGAAAAGGTTTTATTCCTCTCTCTTGCCCAGTAGTCTAAGAGATTGTTGGCTCTTTTTATGTTACTTAATTTGAGTTCTCTGTAGATCCTGGTTATTAAGCTTTTGTCTGATTCAAGATATACAAATATCCTTTCCCACTGGGTAGGTTGTC
>CAUYRH010130847.1:0-10643 GCA_963574655.1 Perodicticus potto | reverse complement strand
TAATCAGAAATAAAAAAAGGAGACATTACCACTAATAACGCAGAAATAGAAAATACTGTTCATGAATCCTGTGAAAACATCCGTGCACACAAACTAGAATAGATAGAGACAATAGATCATTTTCTGTATACACAAAACCTCCCAACCCTGAACCAGTAAGAAATAGAAATACTGAATAGATTAATAATGAGCAGTGAGATTGAAGCAGTAATACAAAACCTTACAACAACAACAACAAAAACCCAGACCAAATAGATTAATCAATTTTTACGAGACCTACAACGAAGAAGGGGTAATTATCCTACAGGAACTATTTCATAACATTCAAAAGTAGAGAATTTTCCCGAACTCATTTTATGAAGCTGGTATTACCTTGATATTCAAGCCAAGAGATGGCACAAAAAACAAAAAGAAAACTACAGACAAGAAGCCCTTATGAACAGAGATACAAAAATCCTTAACAACATACTATCAAACTGAATTCTATAGCACATCAAAAAGATAATTCATCGTGACCAAGTGGGTTTCTTTCCAGGGATCAAAGGACAGTTCACAATATACAAGTCAATAAATGTGATTCACCACACAAACAGAAGCAAAAACAAAGACCACGTGATTATCTCAATAAATTCAGAAAAAACATTTGAAAAAATACACTACCCTTTCACATTAAAATCCTCAATAACCTAGAAAGAGAGGGAAGATACCTCAAAATAATAAAAGCCTCATATCACAAACCCATAGTTAACATTATACGGAACATGGAAGAGTTGAAAAGATTCCCCCTAAGATCTGGAATGAGATAAGGGTGCCCACTATCACCACTTCTATTCAACATCATACTGGAATTCCTAGCTAGAACAATCAGAAAAGACTAGACAATATAATGTATACAAATTTTTTTTTTTTTGAGACAGAGCCTCAAGCTGTCAACCTGGACAGAGTGCCGTGGCATCACAGCTCACAGCAACCTCCAATTCCTGGGCTCAAGTGAGTCTCTTGCCTCCACCTACCAAGTAGCTGGGCCTACAGGTGCCTGCCACAATGCCCGGCCATTTTTTGGTTGCAGCCGTCATTGTTGTTTGGCGGGCCCAGGCTGGATTCAAACCCACCAGCTCAGATGTCCGTGGATGGCGCCTTAGCCTGTTGAGCCACAGGCGCTGAGCCAAGGTATACAAATTTTGAAAGAGGAGGTCAAACTATCCTTGTTTGCTGATGACATGATATTGTATCTACAAAACCATAAAAACTCCACCAAAAGACTCCTGGAATTGATAAGTAAATTCAGTAATGACCCAGATTATAAAATCAGCAATACACAAATCTGTAGCACTTCTACTTACTAATAACAGTCAAGTTCAGAGTCAAATCAAGGACTCACCATTTACTATAGCTTCAAATAAAACAAATACCTAGGAAAAACACTTAACAAAGAAGGTGAATGATTTCTATAAGGAGAACTACAAAAATCGTATCAATAGATGTTACAAGCAAATGGAAAAAAACACCATTACATGCTCATGAATTGATAGAATCCACATTGTTAACATGTTCATATTGCCCAGGTTGATTTACAGATTCAGGACAATTTCCATTAAATATCAATATTGTATTTCACAGGTCTAGAAGAAAATAAGTTTCATTTGGAACTAAAAAAAAAAAAAAGAGTGCATAAAGACAAAGCAATCTTAAGCAAACAAAATAAAATGTGAAAAACATAAAACAAGCAAATCTGGAGGCATCATATTACCAGATGTCAAAGGGTATAGTAACCAAAACAGTATCGGACTGGCACAAAAACAGAGACATAGACTTAAGGATCAGAACAGAGAACCCAGACATGAAATCATCCTCACATTTCCATCTGATTTTTGACAAGGCAGACACAAACATACACTGGGGAAAATAATTCCTATTCAATAAATGGTGCTGGGATTGGATGTAGAAGCATGTAGAAGACTGAAATAGAATATACACCTTTTTCCACTCCCCCAAATTAGCTCAGGATGAACAGCACCCTTTATTTACTTATTTATTATTTTTATTTTTATTATTTTTTTTTGAGACAGAGTCTCACTTGTCACCTTCGGTAGAGTGCTGTACCATCAGAGCTCACAGCAACCTCAAACTCTTGGGCTCAAGTGATTCCCTTGCCTCAACCTCCCAAGTAGCTGGGACTACAGGCACCCACCACAACACCCAGCTATTTTTAGAGATAGCCTGATGGCCAATAAACATATGAAGAAATGCTTAATATCTCTGATCATCAGGGAAATACAAATCAAAACCACAATGAGATATCACCTAAATCTAGTGAGAACGGTGGTTTTCAAAAAGTCCCAAATCAAGAGATGCTGGCATGGATGTGGAAAGAATGGAACACTTATACAGTGCTGGCAGACCTGCAAACTGGTACGACCTCTCTCAAAAGTAATATGGAGACACTTTGAAGAGCTAAAAGTAGACCTACCAGTTGATACAATAATCCCACTGCTGGTTATTTATCCTTAGGGAAAAAAGTCATTTTTAAAAAAACCAAACCTAAAAACAACAACAACAAAAACCCACTTGCTCTGAATATTTTTTGCAGCACAATTCACAATTTCAAAAATGTGGAACCAATGCAAGTGCCCATTATTACATGAGTGGATTAATAAAATGTGGTGTATGTACTCCATGGAGTACTATGCAGCAAGGCAAAGAAGGGCGACTTGATATATTTTGCGACAACTAAGATCTGGAGACCATTCTATTAAGTGAAGTATTACAAGAATAATAATAATAAAATGCCACCACATATACCCACTAGTAAACTGGAACTAATCAATTGTTCAACACTCATGGGAACATCTGGAAATAAAACTCAGTAGAAACTAAGCAGATGGGGGAACAGATGGTGAAATCATACCTAATGCATGCAATACACACTATCTAGAGGGTACATTCATAAGTTTGATTCAGACTGCAACAAAGCAATTCATATAGCTAAAATATTTGTACTCTGGCAATATTCAGAAGTTTAAAAAAATAACATAACTTAACCTTGGTGAGAAAATTTAATTTATCATATTGTCAAGTTCCATTATTTAGCTATAATAAGAACAATTAATTAGATCAACATATAAAGGTTTAAAACAAACCTTTCCAAATTGATGCCATTATTATCTCTATATTATAGAAGAGAATACTGAGACCTAGATATGTTAAGTCATAGAGCTCCTAAAGACTGAAATTAAATAAACTGGTTCTAGACTCTGTGCTCTTAACACCAAAATCCTAAGGAAGATGCATGAAGTAACATGTAGGAAATCATTCTTTGCCATCATCTAGGCTAAGTGTTGGATATTACTGTAATTAACGAAGACTTTCATGGATGAAGGACAAAGGACTATTTCAGGTTTACTGTCCCCTTCTGTAAGGTAGTATAGTCTTTATGCACATCTATTTAATTCTTATATGAGTACGGAAGTCATAGCACTGTTTTGTATTTGTTTTTGATATTGTTGTTATTTTGTTTTATCCCCATCCTCCTCATTTTCAAGTTATCGGCAGAAACTACTGCTAAAGTCTTCTTTTATTTTACTAATAATATTCTACCTTTATCTTGCAGGCACACTTAAAACTATTTGACTCACTGAGATTCATTGTCCTAAAATATTAAAATTGTGATTAAAAAGAGCTCTTTGGTAAATTACTTACGAATAACATTAACAAAATTTGAGGTAATATGAGTATATTTTGACATGTGAACTATTACCTTTCAAAATGTTTCTGATAATCAAAAATATTGAGAGTTAAATAAATAACTAATGTACGCCCACTATTCTGAGTGAATTACAGATGTTCTCATTTTACAGTGGGATTATATCCAGGTAGATCCATTATAATTTGAAAATATCATAAATTGAAAATGAATTTAATATATCTGAACAACCAAACATCATAGCTTAACCTAGCCTACTTTAAACATGGTTAGAACATTTAACATTAGCCTACAGTTGGGATACATTATCCAACACAAAGCCTATTTTAAAATAAAATGTTTAATATTTTATGAAATTTTTGAATATTATGCTGAAAGTGAAAAACAAAACAGTTGTATGGTTATTTGAAATACAGATTCTACTTATTGTGTAACTTTTTCACACCATTATAAGTTGAAGAATCATTAAATCCAGCCATCCTAAGTTGGCTATCATCTGCACATGTATTTGTATGTAAATATTTTGCTATAGTTGACCAAGAGGATGCAGGGGAGAAGATGGAGGTGCATGGTAAATACAACTGTAAAGTGGTTGAGTAACTTGAAACTTGCAAAAGAGAGTGTTAATTACCCATCATAGAAAACTAATCTAGCTACTTTTTCTTAGAGTTTGAAATTGAGAGAGCCAGAATTTGAAGCCAGCTCTTAAGGGACACCTTATATTGCCACTCAAGGTGAATACAATTTCTTCTTGGAATGTTATGTAAATATTTTGTATACTCAGTAATATTTTACCCTTAGTTCTTGTTTCGGATCACACCATTTCAGAGTTTGATGGTGCAAATAACACATTTCTGAACAAATGGGATGTGACTTTAATAACACCAAGTGCAATGGATGTAGAAACTACCTTGATCAATTTTACATTTACAAAACAAGAAAATTGGTTTTAAATATATAAATACTTGGAATTTATATGTCAAATATTCATAATCATAAACAAGGAAATATAGATTTTTTCTAATTTCCTTAAGCACAATGCCTTGTATATAGTAAGTGCTCAATGTCTGTTATATTTGTGAGACACATGAACACTCTCACATAAACCCATAAGTATAAAATTTTTGTATTTTAAATCCATGATATAAACAATTATTTGATTTTTAGCAAATAAAAACCCTCAAATTCATGATTTATAAGTAAAGAGAAAATGTGTATAATATTGAAGAATGTATTAATAAGAAACACTTTGTGATAAAATGATTTTTTTCCTTCCTGGTAGATACCCAGTAATGGGATTGCAGGATCAAATGAAGGTCTCCTTTTAGTTCTTTGAGGATTCTCCATTCTTCTTTCCATAGAGGCTGTAATGGTTTGCAATTCCACCAATGATGTAAAAGTGTTCCCTTCTCTCCACATCCAGGCCAGCATGTGCAGCTTTGGGAGTTTGTGATGTGGGCTAATTTCACTGGGGTTAGGTGATATCTCAGGATGGTTTTGATTTGCATTTCTCTGATGTTTAGGGGTGATGAGCAGTTTTTCATGTGTTTGTTGGCTATTCATCTGTCGTCTTCAGATAAGGTTCTGTCCAATCTCTTGCCCAATTATAAATGGGATTGTTTACTCTATTCATGTTGATTAGTTTGAATTCTCTGTACGTGCTAGTTATAATCCCTTTGTCAGAGTTGTAGCATGCATATATTTTCTCCCATTCTGAAAGCTGTGTGTTTGCTTTAGTTTGTACCCTTCCTTAGCTGTGCAGAGGCTTTTTAGCTTGATCAGGTTCCATTTACTTATTTTTTATGTCGCTGAAATTGCCAAGGGGGTCTTCTTCATAAACTTGTTTCCCAGTCTGATTTTGTCAAGAGTTTTTCCCACCCTTTCTTCTACAATTTTTATTGTTTCTTATCTTAAATTTAAATAGTTTATCCAGTGAGAGTGAGTCAACTTTACTATAAGGACATTTGCACTAAAATGATTATTGCAGCTCAATTCACAATCACCAAGACATAGAATTAACCCAAGTACCCATCAACACATGAATGGATTAATAAATGTGGTAGATGTATGTATACCATAGAGTATTATTCAGCCATAAAAAGATGGAGATTTTACATCTTTTGTATGTACTTGGATGGAGTCGAAGCATATTATTCTAGTAAAGTATTAGAAGAATGGAAAAGAAATTATCCAATGTACTCAATACTAATATGAAACCAATAAAACAATGCTATGCCCACAGGAGAGAATAACACAATTGAATTCAAATGGAGGGAGGGGGAGAGGTATAAGAGAAGAGAGAAAGAGGGAGGGTGATTGATAAGCTCTCACCTAAGGTGCACAATGTAAGGGTATACAGCACATCCCTGGGTGAAGGGCTCAACTACAACTTGAATTGAATCTAGGAAACCCAAACAATGTAAATTAATCATCTGTACCCTCATATTAATCTGAAGAAGAAAGAAATATTCTGGTATCTGCCAAAAGGACCATCACATAATGACTTATAGACAAGGTGCACAGCCTATTTGAACAGACTGCCTAATGTCCTGAAAGAAAACAAATGAAATAAATTTTAAAGGTTTGATTCAGTTAGAGATAATATAACTGGATGTAAAAGAGCATCACAATTGAAAGCAATCTTACGTTTGTTAAAATGAACAATCTGTAGTAAAGCCAACATATTCAAATTAGATGACTAGTGATTTTAGATTGTAATGACTTCTATTTTCAGTGGAATAAATTGGAAAAAACAATTATTAGGATGCTACAATGTGTGAAATAATGGTCCAGGGCCAGTAATGATTCCTTATTTTTTGTTTTATTGAAAACACAAAAAAATTATTCATTATGGATGGAATTATAATTGGAAAATTTTTATTGATTTAATCTCTAGAGAATGAGAATACCCATGGATATAGTTATCTAGTCTATATTTAAAACCACACTCAATTTCAGTCTCCAAGAAAAATCTGTGTAAAGTTTATCTGAGTGAACATGCAGTCGTAACTTTTTCACATATCCAGTTAATACTTTTGGCATTTACAGCATTAAAATAGTATTAAAAGGAGTATCACAATTTTCATATTTAATCTAGTGTAGTATCTAATGAGTGTCATCTCTAATATTTGTAAAATACTAGAATCTGATAATTTCTTAGAATTATGACATGGCTCTCTGATAACATCAGTGCAAATTCCATGCCACATATGCTAATGTTATGTCAGTTATTAATGAATTCCTCTTTTTATGTTGGATGCAGTGAACTGATCCAGCTAAATGATGTTGCTTGTCAAACACCTTTATTTTCCCCACACATAATGCCATTTATTTATGTACTTCCGCCGGCTTTAGAAATGTTATAAATAGATCTAATAATTATAAAATATTGAAGTTTTATTGATTGAATCTTCTTCAGGTCAATAGATAAAATCTTAAATAGAGAAACTCAATTATTTTTGTATGTAGCCAAATTAAGTTCTTTTTGCAAGTTTTAGGTTTCCCAACCATTTCAATTCTATTTATTAGGCATCCATACCTTCAGTTGCATCTTAGCTCTTGGTCTTTATTCACATGCCTGAAACAAATCAACTCTTTCTTCATCACTGAGCAAATATATAGCCCCCCCAAGGCTATTTGTTGAGCATGTATGGGCTGAGTCAAAATCCATAGAACATACTGCTCCCTTCAAATTAAAACTTGGAATTTTTAATGAGTCACTGGGTGAGTGGTGAGTGGATGTGAAAGCCTAAGACATTACTATACATTACCATACTCCATAAGCACTGTACAATTAGACTACATTTAACTTATAAACATTTTTTATTTAATAATAAATTAACCTTAGCGTACTGGATTACCACTGCTGCATTTGCAGCCTTGTGTGGACCAAAATGTTGTTATATCATTTATGACTGTACATATATGTGTGACTGTGTATATATACTATACATACATACACATATACAATGTTTAAGAGGCAAGTGGGTAGAGTCAAGGGACTCAACAAGTACTGAGTATTTGCTATATGTCAGGAATTTTATACATTCAGAGTTTTTAATCTTTAAAATAAATATGGTAGGAATATACTATTATCTCTATTTTATAAATAAAGAAACCTATGGTCAGGAAAGTTACAGCAAATTAATAATAGAAAAGAACATTAAAACTACTTTTACCCTGACTTCAAAATGAATCTTCTTTTTAATACATCCTTAACCTTTTTTCTTGCTGGATGCTTGTGTTTCTATTTCTAAGAAAGTGGAAAGTCAATTTGATTTTTAATTTTGGTAGAAAATATTTTCTATCACCAAATATGAACTTGGGTGCTAGAAGAATATTCTCATAAGATTTCCTTGAGACTTCGCATGGTATCTGTTTTTATGTTGTTCCTGTAATATCCATAAAAGAGTATTCTCATAAGTAGAGAGACCGTAAATTCTTTCATTAGAGCAGCACAATTTTAGAAAGTGAAAAGTGTTAAAATATTAATAATTATGTAATTTTTGAAATAGTCACAATTAATTTTATTGTTTTGACATTTATAACAGTTGTATTCAAAAACTTTCAGAAATAATTTTAAAATAAACATTTTATATATAAATATAATGAAGCATAATTTAAAAACTAATTATTTTTGGTATCTTGATAATCACATAAAAAATTATTATTGGTGATATTTGCACACTTTAGTTTGTTACTTAGCTTTATTTGTCTCTGTTATCATGGAATTAGATTGTTTAATAAAATAAGACCTAAATATAAGGTATCCAATGTTTCAGCCCACATAGCCTATGGCTAGGAGGAGTGAGAGTTATAAGAAATACCTGTATAGCTTAATAATGGGACACCTGGGTGGAAAGGGCATGGGGAGGGATTTAGCTCTCCTAACAAGCATGAGAGCTCGCGAGATGAGAGCAGTGGTGAATGGGCAGTCTCTACACCTGTGGTGTTGAGAGGCACGAGATCAGACTTATATTAGGCTGGAGGAGAAGGCAGTCAAGGAGCATGCACACATTATATCACGACTGCTTACTCTGACTCTGTCTCCTTTCCTACCTGCAGAACACCAGCATGGCGTGAAGATTACCAAGCTCTGCTAAAGATTAAGATCTATCTTTCTGAGAAGACTGCTTTACTTTCTCTAAGACACTCTCTCTCTCCTGCTAAAGTAGATAGCCCTCGGGCATCTAAGAGACCTGAGCAAGGTAACTTAGAGGTCCGAGTCTGGAACCTACTTAAGCTGGCCCGAGACCTGGCCAGTCCTGGGCCCTGACAAGCGGTGTCAGAAGTGACATGTGACAATGCAACTTAAAAATTAATGAAAAAATGGTTGCATTACTGTTTAACCTAAGTGTAAGGAAAAGCTTTCTGACTATGAGACAAATTCCTAAGGCAATAAAAGATTGATAAATTTGACTGTTTGACTGCAATATTTTTTATACAGCAGAAGTCCCATAGAAATGTCAAAATACAACTCTTAAATAAGAGGAAAGTATTTGTAATACAGGTATATACTGCAGGCAAAGGACTAATATCTTTAAAATATAAACAACTCTTAATTAAAGAAAAAAGGGTCAAAAATGTGAAAAAAAAACTGAAAAAAGACAATTTGAAAAAAATGATGTGACAATGAATCTTAAACTATGAAAATTTTTCAGTTTTTTAGTATTTATTATTTGAGACAGTCTCATTTTCTCGCCGTCTGTAGTGAGCGGTGACATCATAGCTCACAGCCACCTCAAACTCTCAGGCTCAAGCCATTTTTTTGCCTCAGCCTCTAGAGTTTCTGGGACTACAGGTGCCCAACACAATGCCTGGCTATTTTTAGAGATGGGGTCTTGCTTTGGTTCAAGCGGGTCTGAATGGTGAGCTCAAGGGATCTTCCCTCCTCGGCCTCCCAGAGTGCTGGGATTACATACTGTGTTTGGTGTATGAAAACATTTCAAATTCATCTTAGATAAATACATAATGACGTAAGTTTACTATTTCCCACCACCAATTTCAGAAAAGGTGAAAGGTATAATGGATTCTCTTGTTGAGACTGTGGGTGAAATAGGCAGTCTGATACATTCCTGTGGGAATGCAAACTTTTGTTGGGAATTTTAGTAAAACCTAACCTGATTACATATCCACTTACCTCTTGAACCAGAAAACCCACATGTACCTACGAAAATATGAAAACACATATACGAAAGGTATATGAACTTTGTAATGCTACACATTTTGTAATAGCACACTGCACATTTCACAAATTTTTGTAGTAACAAAATATTGGGAAAATACTTATGACCTTCCAAAGAGTAATTAGGGTACGCATATATAAATGAATTTTAAAAGACTATAAAAAGAAAAGAGAATTTTGGAGATCTCTGAGCTGATATGGTTTCATTTCCAGTATGTAGTGATAACTGAAAACAATCAAAAGTAGAAGAGTGTCCCTAGTGGGCTATAAAAATGAGGTTGTAGAGGGTCTATTTCCAGCTGGCAGGGCAGCAGGTCGGGCCTTCGGAGTAGGTGGAGTTCGCTGCCACCCTTGCCACCTGGCCGGCCTCTCCCGCCTTGGTCCCCAGCCAAGCCCGACCCAACCGCCATCTGCCCGGCCCTAGCCCCAGCCTCGGCCGCCTCGCGCCATGGCGGTCTCCGGTGGCGCCCGGCCGTTGCTCCTGCTGCTGCTCCGCCTCCTGCACAGCGCACTGGCCGTGTCTGTGGTGAGAAATGGCAATGGGACAGCTTGCAGAATGGCCCACTTCTCAGCTGCCTTCCTGATGAATTGTGACACTAGGAGTGGGTCTAAAAATGTGACCTTTGACCTGCTGCCCACTGCAGAAGGGTTAAACAGCAGCTCTGGTGGCAAAGAGAACGCTTCTGGGGGGGGGGGGGCCGCCCCCCGCGCCCGCGGGGGGGGGGGGGGGGGGGGGGGGGGGGGGGGGGGGTGGGG
>CAUYRH010130845.1:0-12327 GCA_963574655.1 Perodicticus potto | reverse complement strand
GTTCAAGTCCCTTGCCCACGATGAAATGGGATTACTTGTTCTTTTCTTATTAATAATATTGAGTTCTCTGTGGATTCTGGTAATCAAACCTTTGTCAGAAGCATAACCTGCAAATATCCTCTCCCATTCTGAGGGCTGTCTGCTTGCTTTACTTACTGTGTTCTTGGCTGTGCAGAAGCTTTTTACTTTGATCTGATCCCAGTAATGTATTTTTGGTGTTGCTTCAATTGCCTGGGGGTCTTCTTCATAATGTACTCTCCCAGGCCAATTTCTTCAAATGTTTTTCCTGCAATCTCTCTCCAAGAATGTTTATAGTTTCATGTCTTAAGTTTAAACGTTTTATTCAGTGAGAGTCAATTTTTGTTAATGGTGAAAGGTGTGGGTCCAGTTTCAGTTCTATAAGTTGCCAGCCAATTCTCCCAGCGTCATTTGTTAAATAGGGAATCTTTCCCCCAATTTTTATTTTTGATAGATCAAATGACAATAAGTGTCTGGGTTCTTCTCTTGGTTCTCAATTCTGTTTCATATATCTACCTCTCTATTTTTGTGCCAATACCATGTTGTTTTGATCACTATAGATTTATAGTATAGTTTGAAGTTGGGTAGAATGATTCCTCCTGATTTGTTTTTATTTCTGAGTAATGTCTGGGGTATTCGTTTGTTTTTTCTGGTTCCATACGAAACGAAGTACTATTTTTTCCAGATCTTTAAAGTATGTCGGTAGTGCTTTGATATGGATTGCATTAAATTTGTAAGTTGCTTTGGGTAATACAGACATTTTAACACTGTTGATTCTTCCTAGCCAGGAGCATGGTATGTTTTTCCATTTGTTAACATCTTCAGCTATTTCTTTTCTCAGAGTTTCATAATTCTCTTTATTATAGAGATATTTCACGTCTTTTTTAAGGTAAATTCCCAAATATTTCATCTTCTTTGCCACAACTGTAAAGGGAATAGAGTCCTTGATTGTTTTTTCAGGTTGAATATTATTGATATATGTAAAAGCTACTGATTTGTAAGTATTGATTTTGTAACCTGAGATGCTGCTGTATTCCTTGATCACTTCTAAGAGTTTTGTAGTAGAATCCTTGGTGTTTCCCAGATGTACAATCCTATAATCTGCAAAGAGTGAAAGTTTGTCTCTTCTGACCCTTGATCTCCTGTTCTTCCCTAATTGCAATGACTAAAACTTCCATTACAATGTTAAACAGCAGTGGAGACAATGGGCAACCTTGCCTGGTTCCTGATCTGAGGGGAAATGTTTTCAATTTTACTCCATTCAATATGATATTGGCTGTGGGTTTGCTGTAAATGGCCTCTTTCAGTTTAAGAAATGTCCCTTCTATGCTTATTTTCTTAAATGTTCTGATCATGAAAGGATGCTGGATATTGTCAAAAGCTTTTTCTGCATCAATTGAGAGAATTATATGATCTTTGTTTTTTAGTTTGTTTATGTAATGTATTATATTTATAGATTTACATATATTGAACCAACCTTGAGACCCTGGGATAAAACCCACTTGGTCATGGTGTATAATTTGTTTGACATGTTGCTGGATTCTGTTTGCTAGGATCTTATTGAGTATTTTTGCATCTATGTTCATTAAAGATATTGGTCTATAGTTTCCTTTTCTTTTTGGGTCTTTCCCTGGTTTGGGGATCAGGGTAATATTTGCTTCATAGAATATGTTGGGAAGGATTCCTTCTTTTTCTATATTTTGGAAAAGGTTGAGTAATATAGATACTAGTTCCTCTTTAAAGGTTTGGTAGAATTCTGATGTGAAACCATCTGGACCCGGACTCTTCTTTTTTGGGAGATTTTGTATAGTTGATTCTATTTCAATACTTGATATAGGTCTGTTCAGAATTTCCAATTCTTTCTGATTAAGTCTAGGAAGTTGGAGTGCTTTCAAGTATTGGTCAAGTTCTTTCAGATTTTCATATTTCTGAGAATAAAGTTTCTCATAGTATTCATTAAGGATTTTTTTAATTTCTGAGGTATCTGTGGTTATTTCACCTTTGTCATTTCTGATTGATGATATTATGGACTTTAATTTTCTATTTTTGGTTAGGTTGGCCAAAGGTTTATCAATTTTGTTGAATTTTTCAAAAAATAAACTTTTTGATTTATTGATCTTTTGAACAATTCTTTTGTTTTTGATTTCATTTAATTCTGCTCTAATTTTAGTTATTTCTTTTCTTCTGCTGGGTTTGAGGTTGGAATGTTCAACCTTTTCCATTTGATTAAGATTTCTCATTAAGTTATTGACTTCTCTTTCTGTTCTCTTAAGGAAGGCTTGCAAAATGCTATAAATTTCCCTCTTACAACTGCCTTTGCAGTATCCCACAGGTTCTGATAATTTGTGTCTTCATTATTGTTTTGTTCCAAAAATTTGACTATTTCCTTCTTAATCTCATCTATGATGCAGCTATCATTCAGCATAAGGTTATTTAGTTTCCATGTCTTTGTATGAGTATGCAGATACCTGTTATTGGTGAGTTCAACTTTTATTGTGTGATGATCCAAGAAAATATTAACTTTGGTAAAGTTAATTACAATGTGTCTAGAAGATGCTTTATTTGGGTTAAGTCGTGCTGGGGTTCTGAAACTATCTGCTATCTGATTTTCAGTGTCTCTTGCCATGCTTGGGAAGGTCTCTTCAATTGTCTCTTGGAGTAGAGTATCTGTGCCTTTTGGACCATCCTTTTCTCCTTCAGGGATTCCTATGAGGCAAATGTATGCTCTTTTGGAGTAGTCCCTCAAGGAATGATCCATTTTTGTTCTACACTTTTTTTCCTTTTTGAGTGTTTGGGAGTGTTCAAAAGCTTTGCCTTCAAGTCTGAGATCTTTTCTTCTGCCTGCTCCATTCTGTTACTGAGGGATTCTACTGTATTTCTCAGATCTTTGAGGGCTGCAAGTTCTTATCTCAATGTGTCAAAAATCTTTGGTGATTTTGTCTTTGAATTCATTGAATTCTTGAGACATCTTTTGAATTGCTCCTTGAATTTCTGATTCCATCTTTGCCTCCATTCTGTGAATCTTATTTGCAATCCAAATTCTGGATTTGATTTCTGACATCTCAGCCATCTGTTTATGAATGGGATCTTCTGTTGTGTCTCCTTTGTCATTCCTTGGGGTGAGTCCATCTGATTATTCATGTTGCCAGAATTTTTCCACTGATTCTTCCCCACGATTATTTTTCACGGTTTAGCTAGAGAAACTGGCAAGGTGGAATTGAATTGAGGGCTCCTGGAGTTGTAATTGACCAGAGCTTTACCAAAGAACTGGGACTGGTGATTGCAGCTTTTCCCTTAGAGCTTTACAAAAGTCCCATTCAGAATTATAGCCTGAACTCTGGGGACTTGCTTTGTGTGGTGGGGCTAGATGGTGCTGACCAATATTCAGCTAGTCTCTGTCCAATCCTAGTGAATCAGTGGCTTTGGGGTGAAATCTCAGCTGTGGAGATACATAAGCAACTAAGACCCTTCCCTCCACACAGATGACAACTGGCAGGGGAGAATCCCACACTCCCACAACACAACCAGGGTACAAACTTGGTGGGTGTCCAGATAATTGGCCCAGGTCAAGAGTACCAAACCAATTGTTCTGGTCAACACAAACACTGATCTGGTGGGAGAGTTCAAAATGTCTTCAGCATCTAGGCAGTGGGGGTCCACTGGCAGCTCAATTTGACCCCAGTGGGAGGGACTGTGGAGCCACCATCACTGTCTGGGGTGGTGCCATTGGTCTGGGCTACTGCTGTGTGCAGGTCACTGGAGCCAGCAGAGACCTGGAGGGTGTTGCCACCAGCTGCAAGGGTCACAGGAGCAGGGCAGGGAACCAGAGGACAGAGCCACTGACCCACAGCCTCAGGCTGCAGGAGCCAGGCAGGAAGCTGGAGGACAGTGTGGCTGGCCTCCAGGGCCTCAGGGTTGCAGAAGGCAGGCAGGAGTTGTGGGCTGCAGGCCATGAGTCGCAGGAGCCAGATGGGAGTCGCTGGCTGCCAGCCGTGGGCTGCAGGGGCCAGTGGGAGTTGCCGGCTGCAGGCAGTGGGTCTCCGGAGCCAGACAGGACTTGCTGGCCCTGGACTGCAGGTCACTGGAGCCAGGCAGGATTCGCCCCCATGGCCGCTGGTCACAGGAGCCCAGTGGGGAGCTGAGCTGCCCACCGCAGGCTGCTGAACCAGGGACCCAGTGGTCCCAGTGGTTGGTAGTGCGGGTCCCGAGCTATGCTCTTTCCAAGACGAGGCAAGTCTCTCTCCCCTCATTACTCCCCACCTCTATTAAAGTTATAGTTTCAGCACACTGCCCCACAGTTCATGAGATGCCCCGCCCTAGCAAAAATCTGCCAAACGCTCCGGATTTTGCAGGGGGTAGTCTTCCAGACTGCCAGGAGAGTGGGGAGGGGTGGATTGGGAGTTCACGAAGGTAGGGAGAATACCAGATCAACTTTTGGCCCAGGCAAGAGACTGCCTGGGCTTGCAGCAGTATCTCTCTGTAGAGGGAGTCCCGGCCCTCCGTGTTCTCTGAGGTGAAACAAAAGGTCCTCTGTTCTCTGCTCACCTCAAGCCACTGTCCTGGGGTGGGAAGGATTCCCGTCCTCTTTGGGATGGGTTTTATACCTGAAATTTGTTTCCTTGGAGTCCCAGCTTGTCGCAGCAGGGGTGATGCAAACCTCTTGCTCCTCTCTCTCAGCTCAGCTCCCAATCTTCTGCTTTATTTGGTTATTTCTGTCCATTAATTCTTCCTCTGGATGGGAGCCTCTGCCAAAAGCTGGCTTCTGTCGGCCATCTTGCCTCCCTTCCCATGATGTTAAATCTCAATGCAGATGGCTGTTCTACAGAGGTGATGACCTCTGAGATAATATGATTACTTTGTTTCTTGATGTTCTGGAGAATGAAAAATGAAGTTTGCATGAAGTTATGTTGTGAGGCATGAAGCTCTAGAGTACAGTTTGGAAGCCAGTGGCCATATGTGTCTATAGAGCACTTGGAATGAAGACGGTCCAAATTGAGATGTGCTGTGAATGTAAAACTGGATTTCAAGGACACAGTGTAAAAAAATGTAAACCATCACATTAATAATTCTAAATATAGAGTATGTGTAAAAATGATATTATTTATATATTGGGCTTTATCAAGTATATTAATACATTTAAGTTCATCTGTTTCTTTTTGTTTTCTAAAATGTTGCCATTAGAAAATTTTTAAATAATATATCTGGTTTATAGCTTATGAGATATGGCAATTAAATTTATGAACTCATTCTAGAAAACGTGCTATATACCTCATTGCTGAATATCACTACAGTTACCTTTAAAGTACTCCCCTTGGCAAGCTACACACTGACACCAGCACCTAGTTTACCCTTCAAAGAAATTTTGGAACTCTTTTCCTGGAATGACCATCAGAGCTGTCGCCATACATAGGCCTGACAATTAAGTTTGCAAACTTGCCACCATGTGTTTATGTTGGCAACATAGTACAAATAACTTGATAAGGTTTCATAACCTTGGTATATCTATGTCTCACAGCTGTGCTTGTGTCAACATGTGGCAGTGTCTTGCTGAGTTGCGTTCATCATTGTTGTTGTGTGATTTTGCGTGCCATATGACAACAGCTCTGATGGTCTGATAAGACTTCAATGTCTGTTGAACACCGCTTAGAGGCAAACCACTGGCCCTATTGCTTAAATACCTGTGCAACCTTGGGCATGGTATTTAAGCTTTTTGCCTCCTTTTCATCATTTATAAAATGGGAATAATAGATTGTCACTATTAAATTTTTTTTTTTGAGACAGAGTCTCACTTTGTTGCCTAGGCTAGAGTGCCATGGAGTCAGCCTAGCTCACAGAAATCTCAAACTCCTGGGTTCAAGTGATTCCTGACTCAGCCTCCTGAGTAGCTGGACTATAGGCACCCACCACAATGCCCTGATAATTTTTCTATTGTTAGTAGAAATGAGGTCTCACTCTTGCTCAGGCTGGTCTCTAACTTCTGAACTCTAGGGATCTTCCCATCTTGGCTTCACAGAGTACTAGGATTACAGGCCTAAGCCAGCACACCCAGCCAATCACTTATTTTATATGTGGCAGGGAGGCAGAGAGGAGTAAGGCATAGTCCTATGTTCAGGGACCTCAAATGTAGTAAAATCAAGAGCCTGGGTTTTGGGGTCAAACCTCTATTAGGACCTTATCACCTGTGTGATTTTGGTCAAGGTATCTAATTAACCTGAGCTTCCGCTTTCTTATTTATAAATGAGGTAATGATGTTTACCTCAGGGTTGGGAGGAATCCACGTGTATATGCATATATGTAGGTACATAGTTATGTATGCATATATATATGAAAATGTCTTTCTTTTTATTTGTATAAATTTGTATCATACAAGGGAAATTTTCTTTTCTTTCTTTTATTGTTGGGGATTCGTTGAGGGTACAGTAAACCAGGTTATACTGATTGCATTTGTTAGGTACAGTCCCTCCTACAATTTTGCCTCGCCTCCAAAAGGTGTATCACACACGGAGACCCCACCCCCTCCCTCCTTCCCTCTCTCTGCTCTTCCCTTCCCACACCCCCCTCCTCCTTCTCTTTCTCTCTGCTCTCCCCTTCCCCCACACTCACCATGTCATTAATTGTCCTCATGTCAAAATTGAATACATAGGATTCATGCTTCTCCATTCTTGTGATGCTTTACTAAGAATAATGTGTTCCACTTTCATCCAGGTTAATACAAAGGATGTAAAGTCTCCATTTTTTTAAATGGCTAAATCACATTCCATGGTATACATATACCACAGCTTGTTAATCCAATCCTGGGTTGGGGGGCATTTAGGCTGTTTCCACATTTTGGTGATTGTAAATTGAGCTGTGATAAACAGTCTTAGTGCAAGTATTCTCATGATAAAAGGATTTTTTTCCTTCTGGGTAGATGCCCAGTAATGGGACTGCAGAATCAAATGGGAGGTTTAGCTTGAGTTCTTTGAGGTTTCTCCATACTTCCTTCCAAAAAGGTTGTATTAGTTTGCAGTGCCCCCAGCAGTGTAAAAGTGTTCCTTTCTCTCCACATCCACACCAGCATCTGCAGTTTTCAGATTTTGTGATGTGGGCCATTCTTGCTGGGGTTAAACAATATCTCAGGGTGGATTTGATTTGCATTTTTGTAATGATTAGGGATGGTGAGCATTTTTTCATATGTTTGCTAGCCATTCATCTGTATTCTTTAGAGAAGGTTCTATTCATGTCTCTTGCCCATTAATGTATGGGATTGTTGGCTTTTTTAATGTGGATTAATTTGAGTTCTCTGTAGATGCTAGTCATCAAGCTTTTGACTGATTCAAAATATGCAAATATCCTTTCCCATTGCATAGGTTGTCTATTTGCTTTGATTGTTGTCTTCTTAGTTGCATAGAAGCTTTTCAGTTTAATTAAGTCCCATTTGTTAATTTTTGTTGTTGTTGCAATTGCCACGGCAATCTCCTTCATAAAGTCTTTCCCCAGGCCAATATTTTCTGGTGTTTTTCCTGGGCTTTCTTTGAGGATATTTATCATTTCATGACTTAAATTTAAGTCCTTTATCCATCTTGAATCAATTTTCATGAGTGGAGAAAGGTGCGGGTCCAGTTTCAGTCTTTTATGTGTGGATATCCAGTTCTCCCAGCACCAGTGCAATTTTCTTACATGCATAGATACTGGTGAAGTCAGGACTTCTAAAAAAGTACATTGTGCCCAATAAGTAATTTCTCATCTTCCACTCCTCCTTTCATTCCTCGCCCTTCTAAATCTCAATTGTTTCATCGTTTCACCATCTAAGTCCATGTGTGCACATTATTTAGCTCCCACTTGTAAGTGAGAACACATATTATTTTTATGTGTCTGAGTTGTTTTCCTTAAGATAATGGTCTCTAGTTCCATTGCTGCTGCAAAAGACTTTTCATTCATTTTTACGGCTAAGTGGTATTATATATAAGAAAAATGTTTTCCATAGTACCTAGCATATAAACAGTCAATAAATTATAACTATTGTTACTGCCATAACCATCATCATTCTTTGGGTTATGTTGCAAATGTTATTACCAGTAGTTAAACAACTTAAAGACTAAGTCTCTAGTATTTTTACTTCTCTCTGCAATCTTATTTCCTGCATTTGTTTTAGTTTAGTTCTATCATTAGATACTATACTCAATCCTCACTTCCAGTCCATTTACTTTGATTTCTTGTATTATCTCTTGGTTGGCTAAAGTTCATCTTCTAGTAGTTTCCTCAAGAAGGGCTCACGGGAGCAATATTCTCAGAGTTTTCAAATGTCCTTTTCTGCAGTCTTTAACATGCTCAAAGGGCAAGTTGGCTGGATGTGATGTCCTTGGCACTCTCCCTTGAGTGCCTGTGGGTTGTGCTCCAGCATTCTCTGGAGTTGTACAGTGCTCAGGAGAAATCTGAGGGCTTGATTTTTTTTTTCTTTTGTAAGTGACTTTATCTTTTTGCCTGGTTGCCCAAAGAATTTTTCTTTTATCTTTAAAGTCCATTAATTTTTAGGATTTATCTCCATGTTGATGGCTGTGGTTGATTTTCCCTGGCATCCATGTGCATTTTCCATATGTATGCTCATGACTTCTATTTCAGGCAGGTTTCCTTGGATTGTATCTTTAAATATTTGTCCTGTTCATTGTTTTATTATTACCTTAAAATGTAACAAACTCATTACATATTGCTTGGTATGTGCCAGGCACTGTCCCAGACTCTTATCAAAAGTTTAGCTCACTTAATCTTCATAACAACTCTATGGAGCATGTATTATTATTATCTTCATTTTAGTGATGGGGAAACCAAAGCAGAAAATGGTTAAAACACTTGTCTAAATTCATGTGAATAGTATGGGGCAGAGAGGGATTTAAACTCAAGACTGTTCTCATAACCATTACGCTGGTTTTCTTCTTCAAGACATGCTTTATGTATTTGATGTATCTTCTTTAACAGTTTTCTATAGCTATTATTTTATTTTTAATATTTTTTAATACTTTATTTCTGCTTCTGTTCACCTCTGGTTTCTTACAGTGAGTTCTATAATATTTTTTCTTCGTGAGTTCCTCCCCCTGTGGTTTCTTCCTAACTTCTGTGATTTTTTTCTTCTTTCCAAAATTTTTTTTGAGACAGACTCTCACTGTTGCACTGGGTAGAGTGCTGTGGTGTCATAGCTCACAGTAACCTCAAACTCTTGGGCTTAAGCAATTCTCTTGCCTCAGCCTCCCAAGTAGCTGTGACTACAGACACCTACCACCACACCCAGCTAATCTTTGCTAGATTTTTTATATTTCTTTTCCTGTTGCCTTATCATCTCATTCTTGAGTGTTTAAATTTCTGCTTTATGTTCTTTCATCATGGAGAGGATGGCTTCATAGCCAAAAATACATATATACATTTTAAGAAAGGAAAAAAATGTATTAAAATTCTGATATTCCATATATACCAATAACAAAAGATAGTACAAGTCACATTTGATCACCTCTGGTAGTTGTAGAAGTGAAACATGACTTGAGTATTATAATTTTAATACCGATTTTTCCTTTCTTGAATTGTATATACATTTTTGGCACCCTTTGTATATATATGTATATATTTTTATTTTTTACATATACATGTGTTTATTAGGTTTCCACTTTTTGCCTTCACAGAATTAAAAAGGCTAAAAAGGCTTAAAATTTAATAACAATAACAATGTTTAAGATAAGGACTAGAAACAAAAACCTTGTAAAGAATGAACGAAGATAAATACATTCAGAAAAGAAATCAGACAGTTGCTACATTGAAATATTAAGTGATAATAATAATAATAATGCAAAGAAAGTAATGTTCACGTTGTCAGATAAGACTATGTCTATTATAGAACGCTTTGACTCTGAGGCTCAGTATGGAGTCATCAGTTACCCTTTGTATATTTTTTAATTGACAGGAAAATGAGGTATCATCATTTTATGTTTCCTTTTTAACATTTCTAGGGACTATTCTTCATCTCTTGGTAGTTTGGCTGCTCTTTCCCCCTAAATTTCTTACAGTATCCTTGTTTGGATGCCGTGTACAACTGCTTTTTTATTATTCCCCTCTGAATGAATGGGAATGGAAGGGAAGGGACTGAGGTAGCTCTCCATACTTCACAACTCAAAGGCTCTCTGCTTTTTTGCTGCTAAAGAGACAGAGTGGTTCCTGCACATCAGTTCTAGTGGAGGCTTTGTGAAGGGCTTCCTCTTTTGCTTCTCTTAACTAAGTAGGCAGACTTTGCCATTAGCCGTTGTCATTGGGGTTCCAGCATTCAGAGTCGCCGACATGGCTCATCTTTGACTTCAGGAGGGAAGCCCCCACTTCCTCATATGTGTCACAGCCCCCTTGACCATTCCAGGTGCACATTTCCTATGTTTTCTTCTGTACAGCTTCTGCCCCATCTCAGCTGCTCTGGACAGCTCCTTCCCTGGATGATACTATATTTTTGTCTCCTAATTTGAAATAAAAAAGGTATTTGTATTTCCTTTACCATTCCCTTTTTTCTCCCCATAATTTCTCAAAAAAGGGAAAAGATATTGACTTACTATTGCTAATCACAAATGTACCTAGGACATCTTAGGGATATAAGCTCTAACAGTGAATGTGGACGCTGATGTCTTCAACTACTGTGTGAAGTGGATAGTATTGGTCACTTCTTTTTGTCATAAATTCCTGTGTGTCATATATTATGTATTCTGCAGCTCACTTATTTATATACAACTGAGAAAGTATCATTTTGACACCTAGGCCATCTATTGTCAGTTTCTTAAATTCTTAAGTAACTTCTCAAAGCATGTTTTTACTTCTGTTTATGTGGTAAAGCACATTTATTGATTTGTGTAAATAAATATAAAATAAACCATCCTTGTATCACTGGGATAAAACCCACAAGATCATGGTGAATTATCTTCTTGATGTGCTATGCTCATAAGGGATATCAGCATAGTACAAAAATCCTCAACAAAAAACTAGCAGACTGAATTCAACAGCAACTGAATTCTTTTTTTCTCTTGTGTCCATTCCTGGCTTTGGTATCATGAGTTAGGGGCTAGGGGCTGTGCATGTTCCCTCCACTGAGAAGGGTGCTGTGGGAGTTTATTCTGCTTAGGTCTCCCCACAATAGTGGCAGTGGGGGCTGGGCAAGGCTATTTAGATAGTGGCAGCATTAAATGGTGGCCATGGGTACCAGGGCTATTCAGGTCCAGGTGCAGTGGCTACAGGGTGGTGTGAGGTGAGCAGGGCAGCAGCAGTGGGTGGGGCCATGGAGGCATGGGGTGCTAAATATCATAGTTTATACAATTTGAATATTGCATTTCCTTCTTAATATTTTCCCATGTTCCTATCAGTAGTTGACTAAAGGTTATCTTTCATAATGGTGGAAACACACACAACACAGCTTTAATTGTACTGGGGAAAAATGCTTTGAAATAACATGAGTTAAACATTTAGAGGGTTAGTATACTCTGTCCCCCTTGTCCAATAATTAAAACTTATATCATGGCTTCTAGGTGATAACTGATAATACTAGGAGAACAAAACAAATGATAAAAGTTATTTTCTAATATTCACAAATTATATGACAAATAATTTCCAATGTTGTTATAAAACTTTACTAGTTGACATTAAAAATATCTAATACTTCATTGAAGTTATACATAATAGTTTTGTCAATTATTTTCTATTGGATATTTGGGTAATTTTAAATATTTTTTATTTTTTGCTGTTAGAGATAATACTGCATTTATCTTTTGTGTAGTATGTTTACTCCTGTAGTTTAGATTTTTTAAAAAATAGTTTTCAAGGGGGGAGGGTCAAGATGGCCGACTAGAAGCAGCTTCTGACAGAGGTTCCTGTCCAAAAGGAAAGATAACCTCCAGAAACTGCCCAATTGAGCTGAAGACTGGGAACCCAGCCAAAAGAGAAAAAAGTGATAACTGCAGGTCAACTCTGCTCACTCAAGCTGCGACTCCAAAAAACCAAGCTTCAGGCAAAAAAACTGAACTACAGTTTTCCACCATTCTGAACTTCCAGGACACCCTTCCCCCCTTACCTGATGCACCAGAAGCCTGACCTCTGCTGCAACTGAGGGAGGAGGACTCGAGGAGCGACCACCCTCCCTGTCTGCTGGACCAGGTGGCACACCAGGTAAGAGACTCCAGGGCCCCACTGAGCCCCCACCAGACCCCAGACCAGGAACTCCGCCCAGAACCACCAGGCTCCACTCTGCCCCCACTGAGCCCACCACCCGCCGGGCAGGAACTCCACTGGGACTCTCTTGCCGCCCTCCTTGGCCCG